>JXCR01031394.1:22237-56921 GCA_002079205.1 Phalaenopsis hybrid cultivar | reverse complement strand
TCAATTTCTCAGGGAATAACTTCAGCCTTGTATTGTAAAGCAAAACTTCTTATCCTGGTTCATAGTTCTTCTGGTTAATCTTCCGATCATGCCATAACTTTAGTTTCTCTTTATAATTTCTGTCGTTATCATAAGATTCATTTCTTAAGTCTTCCAATTCATTCAACTGTAATAATCTCTTATTACCAGCATCTTTCAAATTATAATTAAATTCTTTAATTTCCCAATATGCTTTATGCTTCAATTCTACTGGTAAGTGACAAGTCTTTCCAAAAATCAACATGTAAGGAGTCATTCCAATAGAAGTTTTATAAGCAGTCTTATAAGCCCATAATGTGGTATCCAGTCTAGCGGAACAATCTACTCTACAAGGGTTTAAAGTCTTTTCAAGTATTTGTTTAATCTCTATTAGAAACTTCCGCTAACCCACTGGTTTCAGGGTGATAGGAAGTAGAGATTCTATGAATAATATTAAACTTTTCTTCCAATCTCTAAATGTATTTATTCTTAAAATTGGATCCTCAGTCAGTGATAATCATTCTCGGCATTCCGTATCTAGTGAAAATATTTTTCATTAAAAACCTTGAAACAGTTTTAGCCTCACAACGAGGTAAAGCTTGTGCTTCAATCCACATTGAAACATAGTCTACTGCAATTAATATATATAAGTTCCCAAGTGAAGGAATAAATGGTCTCATGAAATATAATCCCCAAACATCAAATTCTCAACTTCTAACATGAAATTCAGAGGCATTTCATTTTTTTTATAGATATATTGCCTACTCATTGACATCGATCACAAGTTTTTATGTATCTATAAACATTTCTAAAGATAGTAGGCCAATAAAATCCAGCTTGTAAAATTTTATAAGCAGTTTTATCAATCCCAAAATGTCCTCAAAATTCAGAATCATGACATTTCTGAATGATTAGATTAGTTTCTTCATAAGGTACACATCTCCTCATAATAAGATCCTTACATTGTTTATATAAATAAGGCTCACTCCAAAAATATTCTTTCGCATCATGAATGAATTTTCTTTGTTGTTGCAATGTCAGCATAGCTGGCAAAATATCACTTACAATATAATTAACAATATCAACATACCATGGTATTTTCCACTCATTAATATTATAAAGTTGTTTATTAGGGAAAGTGTCTGTAATCTCATTGTTGGTGTCAGATAATTCATGATATTCTAATCTCGACAAATGATCAGCAATTTGATTATCAGTTTCCTTTCTGGGGTGTCAAATAATTCATGATTTTCTAATCTTGACAAATGATCAACAATTTGATTATCAGTTCCCTTTCTATCAATAATTATAATTCTTGATTTTCTAATCTTGACAAATGATCAGCAATTTGATTATCAGTTCTCTTTCTATTATTATAAATTTGTTCATTCGAGAAATTGTCTGTAATTTCATTGTCAGTGTCAGATAATCCTGATTTTCTAATCTTGACAAATGATCAACAATTTGATTATCAGTTCCCTTTCTATCAATAACAGATTTTCTAATCTCGACAAATGATCAACAATTTGATTATCAGTTCCCTTTCTATCAATAACTCAAGATCAAATTCTTGCATCAATAGTATCCATCTAATCAACCTTGGTTTAGCATCCTTCTTTCGCATCAAAAGATCAAATTCTTGCATCAAAAGTATCCATCTAATTAACCTTGGTTTGACATCCTTCTTTTTTATCAGATATTTAATAGCAGAGTGGTCAGTGTGCACAATGCATTTAGCCCCAAATACATACGATCTAAATTTTTCTAAAGCATACACAATAGCCAGTAACTCTTTTTCAACAACAGTATAATTAATTTGAGCATCATTAAAAGTTTTACCAGCGTAGTATATAACTTTAAAATTTGTTCATACCTTTGTCCAAGAACAGCTTCAATAGCATAATCACTAGCATCGCACATCAATTCTAATGATTTCTCCCAGTTAGGTGAAACTATAATAGGGGCTGTGATTAATTTTTTCTCTAATAACCAAAGGCATTTAAACAGCTTTCAGTAAATTCAAATTTCTTGTCCTTTTCTAAAAGTTGACATAAAGGTTTAGTAATTTTTTAAAAATCTTTAATAAAACGCCTGTAAAAACCAACATGCCAAGAAAACTCCTAACTTCTCTTACATTAGTAGGAGGTGTTAGTTTAGATATAACTTGAATCTAGAGGTTTGGTAATTTTTGAAAAATCTTTAATATAACGCCTGTAAAAACCAACATGTCCATAAAACTCCTAACCTCTCTTACATTAGTAGGAGGTGTTAGTTTAGATATAACTTGAATTTTTGGAAGGTCTGAACTCCTAACCTCTCTTACATTAGTAGGAGATGTTAGTTTAGATATAACTTGAATTTTTGCAAGGTCTGCTTCCATACCATTTTCTGAAATTTTATGCCCTAACACAATTCCTTCTGCAACCAGAAATTGACATTTCTTCCAATTTTAATTAGTTCTTTCGCATAACTCCAAAACTTTTTCAAGGTAATTTAAGCATGCGTCAAATGATATTTAGTTCTTTCACATAACTCCAAAACTTTTTCAAGATAATTTAAGCATGCGTCAAATGATGTTTCAAATATAGAGAAATCATCCATAAATACTTCCAATCCATCATCAATTAACTTATTAAATATAAACATCTTATATCTCTGGAATGTTGCAGGTGCATTACTTAATCCAAAAGGCATTCTTCGAAAAGCAAAAGTTCCAAAATGACTAGTAAATGTTGTATTTTCTTGATCCTCAAGAGGAATAGAAATTTGATGGTAATCGGTATCTCCATCTAAAAAATAAAAATATTTGTGCCCAGCAAGTCTATCTACTATTTGGTCTACAAAGGGTAAAGGGAAGCGATCTTTCCTAGTGGCAGTGTTTAATTTTCTATAATCAATGCAAATACGCCACCCAGTAACTTATATAGGTATTAATTCATTATTCTCTTTTGTTTCAACAGTCACTCCTCCTGTCACCCAGTAACTTTTTGGATATGTATTAATTCATTATTTTCTTTTGTTTCAACAGTCACTCCTTTTTACGAGTCTGATAGGTATTAATTCATTATTTTCTTTTGTTTCAACAGTCACTCTTCCTTTTTTAGGAGCTGAATTGGACTTACCCACGCACTATCTGAAATAGGATATATAATTCAAGTGTCTAACCATTTCAAAATTTCCATTTTAACTACTTATTTCATCATTGGATTTAATCTCTTTTGTGGATCAACTCTTGATTTATATTTTTCATCTAGTATAATTATGTGCATACAGATCGAATGACTGATTCCTTTAATATCAGCTAAGGTCCAACCAAAAGCTTTCTTATATCTTTTTAATATATCTAACAGTCTTTGTTCTTGCAAATCATTTAATTCTGAAGATATAATAACAAGGAGTGTAGATGAGTCTCCCAGAAACACATACTTCAAGTGGTTAAACAATATTTTCAAATAAGTTCAGGTGGTTTTATAATTGACAGAACTAGATTCTTATCAGCATTTTGTGTAATATCCAGCATCTCAAATCTTCCCTGAACATAATCTAATTCTTCATTTTCTATTTCGTGCAAAATAACTTCATCACTATCTTCAAATTATTCTTTCTCATCAAAATGTTCTTTAAAATTCTCATTCAATAGATGTTCGCTAATTTCCATGCGAAAACATTCATTATCTCTTTCAACAGCAGGGTATTTCATAAATTTCATAATGTTAAAAGTCACTTCTTGATCGTTAACTCTCATAGTCAATTCTCCTTTTTGAAANCATCATAGTAGGTGTTGGAGAATAATTCATTCCATAATGATCTAATTTCTTTGATATTGCAGCAATCTATGAAGCTAAAATAGATATTGCATAAGAAGCATGGATACTAGCTACTCTTTTAGGATTTACCTTTTCAGAGGGCCATTGAAAATTGTTGGTAGCCATCTCTTCTATTAACGAATAAGCCTCATCAAAAGGTTTTGACATTAAAGAACCACCAAGCCGCAGCATCTATAATCGATCTAAGTGATCCCACTAATCCATTATAAAAAGTTTAAATTATCAACCAATTTGGTAACGAATGATGAGGGAACTTCCTAAGAAGCTCTTTAAATCTCTCCCAAGCTTCATATATCGACTCTCCATCAATCTGACAAAATGATGTTATGTCATTTTAAAGTTTAGCAGTTTTCGATGGAGAGAAATAATTGGTAGAAATTTCTATGAATGTTCTCCCTTCTAATAGATCCAGGTGCTAACAAGTTTAACCACATCTTAGCCTTATCCCTCAGTGAAAAATAGATCCTGGTGCTAACAAATTTAACCACATCTTAGCCTTATCCCTAAGTGAAAAAGGAAAAGTCTAAGTCTAACAACATCGTTTGAAACTCTGTCATATTTAATAGTAGCACACAGTTCTAAAAAACTAGCATAAATTAGGATCTTCATTTGGTGTACCTCCGAATTGATTATTTTGTACCATTTGGATAATAACATGTTTAAGCTCAAATGAAGTAGCAACTACATCAGGATTTGAGAAAGATAAGTGAATTTTATCTGCTGTAGGATTTGCATAATCTCGTAGGGGTCTAGGTTGGTGTTCATGTTCTATTCCTTGATTATTCATGTTGTTTTCCATTGTGTCAGAGTTTCTAGGTTCTCTTCTCAGTCTTCTGATTTTTCTACCGGTGCATTCTAATTCTGAATCGTAGGGTATAAGATTTTCAGGTCCAGATTTACACATACAATTTGAAATCAATACATAGAAAAATAGTTAACTAAATATGAAAATAAGTTACAATTCTAGTAAAAATTTTCTAGTAGTACTAATTTGTCCGTTACTCAAATTATGATTCTTGTTTACTCCCCGGCAATAGAGCCAAAAACCTGATAGCGACTTTATATATGCTTTAAAATACAAGTATTTAATACTGCTGCTAGAAGATTTAATTCCTCAGCAATGGCACAAAAAACATGACAACGGTTATAGATTAGATAAAGATCTATATATAAAATATTTAATAATGGTAAAGTCACACTTATCAATGCAAGTATACATATCGCTCAAGTAATATAGGGCTCTAATGGAGTCCTAGATATCGATCCCACAGGGAGTAATATTAGAAGATATGAACTAAGATTTTAGAAAATCGATACTTAATCACAACAATATAATTCAAATTGCTTATTTATCACTAATAGACAATTGAAATAAATATGTAATTTTAATAACTCTTAAGTAACTAATTATACTAATAAAGTTTCTAGGCAATTGAAATAAATATATAATTTTAATAACTATTAAATAACTAATTATGCTAATGAAGGTTTTATAGGCAATTGAAATAAGTAAATAATTTGAATAACTAATAAATAACTAATGATAGAAAGTTAGGGTTAATAATAGACAATTGAAATAAATATGTAATTTTCTTAATAACTCATAAATAACTAATTATGCTAATGAGGGTTTAATTGAAATAAATATGTAATTTTAATAATTATTAAATAATTAATTATACTAATGAAGGTTCGACGTGATATTCAATATCTAAAGAAAGCATCATTCTCCTTGTCAAGAAATTATAGTGAATGGATAAAATGAATTAGTTCAATGTCCTTCTCCTTGTCAAGAAATTAAAGTGAATGAATAAAGTGAATTAGTTCAAATTGAACTAATAAAAAACTAAAGATAGAAAGTAGGGTTTAATTTGTGATATTCAATATATAAGAAAGAATCCTTCTCCTTGTCAAGAAATTATAGTGAATGGATAAAGTGAATTAGTTCAAATTATATTGCATGGATAAAGTGAATTAGTTCAATTTAGATTGTGTCAAATAGGAGCATACCTATTCTTTACCAAATTATAGTGAATGGATAAAATGAATTAGTTCAAATTATATTGTGCTAAATATCTAATGATATAAAGTAGGGTTTAATTGTGATATTCAATATATAAGAAAGCATCCTTCATAGATAATTTTAATAACTAATAAGTAACTAATGATAGAAAATAGGGTGTAATTGTGATATTCGATATATAAGAAAGTAACTAATTGTACTAATAAAGATTTTAATGTGATATTCAATATATAAGAAAACATCCTTCTCCTATTAAATAACGAATGATACTAATGAGAGTTTAAATGTGATATTCAATATAAGAAAGCATCTTTCTCCCAAGAAATTATAGTGAATGGATAAAGTGAATCAGTTCAAATTGTATTGTGCCAAATAGGAGCACAGAAATTATAGTGAATGGATAAAATGAATTAGTTCAATTTATATTGTGCCAAATAGGAGCATAACTATTCTAAATTATAGTGAATGGATAAAGTGAATCAGTTCAAATTGTATTGTGCCAAATAGGAGCATACTTATTCTTTACTCTTTGGTCCAGGCATAAAGAACATTGAGTAATCCTATGCTTATTTACTGAATCTGTGGCTAGGCTGGGAGGATACCGGCTACACTTTGGAGCTCCCACGTTCCCCTCACCTGAGGGCTAACATCTACACATCAACACCCAAACATAAAGAACATTGACTAATCCTACGCTTGTTTACTGAATCTGCGGCTAGGCTGGGAGAATACCGGCTCTTACTTTCGAGCTCCCACGTTCCCCTCGCCTGAGGGCTAACATCTACACTTCAACACCCAAACGATAGGATTGAATTGAGCTCCCACGTTCCCCTCGCCTGAGGGCTAACATCTACACTTCAGCACCCAAACGATATGACTTACCCTTTGGTCCAGACATAAAGAACATTGACTAATCCTATGCTTGGTTACTGATTCTGTAACTAGGCTGGGAGGATACCGACTCTCACTTTGGAGCTTTCACGTTCCCCTCACTGAATCTGTGGCTAGGCTGGGAGGATACCGGCTCTCACTTCGGAGCTCCCACGTTCCCCTCGCTTGAGGGCTAACATCTACACTTCAGCACCTACCTATTCTTTACCCTTTGGTACAGACATAAAGAACATTGACTAATCCTATGCTTGGTTACCGATGAGCATACCTATTCTTTACTCTTTGGTCAAGGCATAAAGAACATTGACTAATCCTATGCTTGTTTACTGAATTTGCGGCTAGGCTGGGAGGATACCAGCTCTCACTTTGGAGCTCCCACGTTCCCCTCACCTGAGTTCTTTACCCTTTGGTCCAGGCATAAAGAACATTGAGTAATCATATGCTTGTTTACTAAATCCGAATTCTTTACCCTTTGGTCCAGACATAAAGAACATTGACTAATCTTATGCTTGTTTGCTAAATTCGTATTTACCCTTTGGTCCAAGCATAAAGAACATTGACTAATCCTATGCTTGTTTATTGAATCTGCGATACCCTTTGGTCCAGACATAAAGAACATTGACTAATCCTATTCTTGTTTATTGAATCTGTGGTCCCTTTGGTCCTGGCATAAAGAACATTGACTAATCCTACGCTTGTTTACTGAATCTGCGGCTAATCTTTGGTCCAGGCATAAAGAACATTGACTAATCCTATGCTTGGTTACTGATTTTGCGGCTAGTGGTCCAGGCATAAAGAACATTGACTAATTCTATGCTTAGTTACTGATTCTGCGGCTAGGCTGAGATACCGGCTCTCACTTCGGAGCTCCCACGTTCCCCTCACCTGAGGGCTAACATCTACACTTCGACACCCAAATGATAGGACCAAATTGGGGATCTTAGTCTGTCACTCTAAAATCTCCAATTCTACGCCCGATAATTTTATTTCCATATTTATTTGCACCCAATTTCTAAGGGCCTTAACCTCTCTGAATCTTGGATGTAATCTTCACTTTAGTTGTAAACCTCAACATATTTTAACAAATCAATTGGCTAGATTGAATGTACACTAAGATCGAAGTGAAAAGATCATCACAACTTCTTTAACATTTTCATAGCTCAACCAATTCAAATCACCATTTCACAAAACTCAAGATAAGGAGAAAGACAGAGTAAACTACTCAGAACTCATGGGGAAGACACAAAAAAACTCAGAATTCATATATAAAAGCAAAGTCATACAAACTACAATAAGTAAATAACACTTATTTCTGATTCCTCCCCAAGAAAACTACTCAAAGTTCCTCTGAATCTCTTCCTTTCTTTACAGCACATAGAATTCCTCTTTGAAGCAGCAAGGACGAAGAAATCTCTCACTTTCACTCCACTCTTACAACCTCTTGAAGAATTCCTCACAATTAGACTCTCTACACACTACCGAGGCTCTTGGACGCTGTTCTAACCTTCCAACTGCTTGAACTCTTGAGCCTACCCTCTCTAATTTTTGGCCAAAGTCTTTTTTTTAAAGTTGTAAAAGAGTTTTCTTAAGAGTTTCCTAAGCATTCTTCCAAAAACCGTCCACATTCAATGCCCCTTTGGACATAACCGCCGATCTCGCCGTCGGCGGGCCTTCTAAATTAATTGATCTGGAGTTTCAAAAATTTCTAGCCGTCGACGCCCTAGTTCAAATCTTCACATTTTTAATCCTTTTCACTCCAAATTCGCTCCTTTTTGCATTCTTTTGCTCCAATGACCTTAATTCATCATTCCTGCAGCAAAACATAAAAAATACATTTCTTTAAAGTGCAATATCATCAAAAATAGTGTAAAATATATATGAAAATCTTAACATGTTTTCCTTTGGTCACTGACCCAATCCACAAACCCTAATCATAACCCAAATTTGACACAACGCAAACCCTAAACCTAACCTAGGTCTGTGATGCGACAGTTTTATGTGATGCGTTGTAAATATCATTCAATACTACGATACACATAGGACAACACGAGTAGTAAATATGCAGTTAAATCTCAATAAAAATAAATTCAATGAAAATAATTTTATCTTTTAAAATCTTTAAGATGCCAAACCGTTTTAAAAACACAAGTATACATATCGCTCAAGTAATAAAGGGCTCTAATGGAGTCCTAAGTATCGATCCCACAGGGAGTTGGAAATTCTTATGATTATAACGTCAAACAAAATATTCAAACTATAAAGCTTAAGTAAGCAAAACACATCTAAAGTAAATTTACTATATGTTAAATGAAATGCAGTTAAAAGAACTAAGTTAACTAAACTAATTGTTACTTCAAAGGTAAACTTATAAAGACTAAAAAAAGTTTTGTAATGAAGAGTTCAAATTTAAGAAAGCATCCTTCCCCTTTACAATGAGTTTATGGATTGTGAAGTAATTAAAATCATTTAAAATACATATAAAATTGTATTGTGCCAAATAGGAGCAATCATATTATTTACTCTCTGAGAGTGCATAAAGAACATCGACTAATCCAGATTTTGGTCCCTATTTCCGTGGTTGGGTTAAGAGGATATTGACTTCTACTCTAGAGCTCTCACTTCTCCCTCTCCTAAGGGCTAACAATCTCACTTTAGTTTCCAAGCAACTAGACCAAATTGGGGATTTTAATATGTCATCTTAAAATCTCCAATTCTACGCCCATCAAAGTATATTTCCCTATCTATTTGAACATAACCCCATGGACTACATTCTCACCCATGAAATTGAATGTGACTTGTACCTTGTTACAGAAAGCATAGCTCTTTCGAATCTTATATTTCTCAACAAATTTTAACATTTCAATTGGCCAGATTAAAAAGTAAATGAAGATCAGAGTTTGAATCATCAGAATTTATTGACTTTTAAAACCTTATATAACAAAATTTGATCTTCACAAAATCATATCTCATTGTAAGGATAAGGATAAAAAAAAACTACTCATAATTCATGAGAAGGATACAAAAAAATATAAATTATATATATAAAAAAAAGTTTGAAAAATAAAGAAATGAATGAACACAACTTATCTAACACTCTTTCTCAAGAAAATCCCTTGAAGTTCCCCTCAAGCAGTTTCTCTCTTTACAATAACACTCAATTCTCTCTTAGAAAAGTAATGAAGCAGAAATCTCTCACATTCCCTCTCTTCTTACAACTATAAAATAAAATCTTCCCTTCTCCCAAGACTTCTCTCTTACGCCAACCTCTTCTCTTCAAACCTCTTTCCCCCCTCTTCTTCTGTAGACTCCTATCTTTTTCAATTAGGGTCAGCTTTCATTTCAAGAGAATTCAAAATTTTCTCCTTTTTTTGCCAAAAGGCACACCTCTTCACACCAAGAGACAAGTCCCTTCATTCAAGAGCCTTTCCAAACTATCTAGATTCGTTAAATCACTTCGTGGGGTGTTTGAATTGATTGGCGATCTCAATAACTGCTTAAAAATAGTCTCTAACTGTCTTACTCCATCTTATTTCGTCTCTAACACCTATGGCACCAGCCTACTGAAGTCCATGCAGTTCTGGATTCCGACACTTCTACTGCTAATTTTGGCACTTATGGCACCACTTGTCTATAAAATAGCGCATCTGGTGCTATTTTTTAGAGCCTCTGGCACCAGCTCTCAGAAAAATGGTGCCTCTGGCACCATTTCTGGCACCACGATGCTGAAATGCTCTCTTTTGACTTCAAATTTCTTCCTTTTTGCTCATTTTTGCTCCAATTGCCTAGAATCAATATACATGCAAAAAAACATGAAAATATCCTTTTTTAAAGTGCAATATCACCAAATTTAAGCATAAAATGAATACGTAAAATTACACATTATTTTGGTGTATAAATCCCCTAAACTTAAATGTTACTTGNTTTGACTTCAAATTTCTTCCTTTTTGCTCATTTTTGCTCCAATTGCCTAGAATCAATATACATGCAAAAAAAATGAAAATATCCTTTTTTACAGTGCAATATCACCAAATTTAAGAATAAAATGAATACATAAAATTACACATTATTTTGGTGTATAAATCTCCCAAACTTAAATGTTACTTTTCTTTAAGTGACTCTTTTACTACATAAAAAATATGACTTATGGAAGAGATTAACTTATAAACTTCTATAATTTGGTTTAATAAATATAATAGTATAACTTAAGAAAAACTCTTAAAAACTTAGGTTAAAACTACAAGTATAAGAACACCTAGTAATCAAGTCTAAGATGTCTGAATCTCCATTCATTTTAAGAAGAATTGTAATTTGTCATATCAAAGATACTTAGAATCCATATGAAAAAGAATTTCATGAAAACTTTATTTGTATGGATGCTAATACTTCGATAAAAGGTTAGAAAATTTATAAAGCCTTTTTCCTCAAGCTGATTCAAGTGAAGCCAATTTTTTATTAGGCATCTCCTCACATATTTTTCTTTTCTTTTTTTTTTCTTTAATATCATTTTCAATCCTTTCTCTNATACTTAGAATCCATATGAAAAAGAATTTCATGAAAACTTTATTTGTATGGATGCTAATACTTCGATAAAAGTTTATAAAATTTATAAAGCCTTTTTCCTCAAGCTAATTCAAGTGAAGCCATCTCCTCAAGCTTCTCCTCACATATTTTTATTTTCTTTTTTTTTTCTTTAGGATCATTTTCAATTATTTCTTCTTTTTATTTTTATTTTTATTTTTTTTTCATGTGAGGATTACTATATATGGATAATCTTTAATAATTTTGAACTACATTATACTCTTCTTAAAGTTAAAACTTCTTACATTCCTTCACTTTATAAATTCATATTAGCTTTGAAGATTTTTCATAAAGTTTCATCTTTTCTTCTTGTATGAAACTCTAAGATTCTTAATACTTCAAAAATAAAACTTCCTTTACTTTAAATAGAAAAAAATAGTCTTATTCTTTCATACTAAATATCTTATCCCAAGAATTGACCTTCATTATTAAAGACTTTTGCTTAAATTTACCATAATATTTTCAAACAAAAATATAGTTATTAAAGTTAAACTATGATATCCAATGTCATGTTAAATAAACTTTAAAAATAAAGTTAGTTGAGGACAAATTAAATTTATTTTAGTTCTTTTAAAAAAAAAATTTTCTTTCCCCCAAAATTAAGTTTTTAAATAATAAGTAAAGCATGTATTACCAAAATTTTGCAAGTGAAAGAAACAATAAAGGCATAAAAATAAAACTAACATGTAGAGGATTCTGAATGTGAAACTTGGCTTTGACATATCGCAGNTAAGATACTTAATACTTCAAAAATAAAACTTCCTTTACTTTAAATAGAAAAAAATAGTCTTATTCTTTCATATTAAATATCTTATCCCAAGAATTGAACTTCATTATTAAAGTCTTTTGCTTAAATTTACCATAATATTTTCAAACAAAAATATAGTTGTTAAAGTTAAACTATGATATCCAAGGTCATGTTAAATAAACTATAAAAATAAAGTTAGTTGAGGACATATAAAATTTATTTTAGTTCTTTTAAAAAAAATTTTCTTTCCCCCAAAATTATGTTTTTAAATAAAAAGTAAAGCATGTATTACCAAAATTTTGCAGGTGAAAGAAACAATAAAGGCATAAAAATAAAATTAACATGTAGAGGATTCTGAATGTGAAACTTGGCTTTGACATATTGCATGTACTAATTTAAAAAGTACAAGCTTTAAAACATTAAATGAAACATAATATTTCAAAGGATTTACTAGGAAAAGTAAATTAAAAGCATAAAAAAAAATTAAAGCTACTAATAATGCTGAAATAAAAATCCTCAATTTACGACTACATATACAAACAAGTTTAATAGGTCCACAGACCAAACACATAAATTGTCCAACTTATATCATCAACAATTAAAAAAAAAACAATTAACAACAGACAAAAATAAACAAAACCCAATAAATTTTACTCATCATCATCCTCCTCATCTTCTTCCTCTTCTTCTTCTTATTCCTCTTCTTCACCTTGCACATAAGGCGTGAAGTTGGGGCATGTAGTAAGCTTTACAGTATGATCACGCCTCAGAAATGTAACCATCATCTCTTCATATGCAATGTCATGTTGTACTCTTCTCACTTGATAATCATCATTGTGAGAATTTCTGGCTTCCAAACCACCTATTCTTTTCTGCATTGCTATGAGATGTGATTGTTGAATCATTAACTGTTCCATAATATTTTCAATTGAAACTAAACCAAAAGTAGATGGTCCTATAGCTGATGTGAAGGGTCTATCACTACTTCCACTTGTAGATCCAACAAATGATTCAAATTTATGCACTGTGGGTTTTCCAAAGGGTTTCAGTGGTTGTAACATTTCTTCATTTCTATCAAATTCTACTCCTTATTATTCACATATAGTGAAAATTAGGGCAAGATATCCCAAACCACTTGTTGTCCCGCTTCTAGCAATGCTCTGAGCATTATGCACAATAAGAGCACCAATATCATTAACTTTCATTGTTTGAATACAAAAATTCATTACTACTCTTTCTGTAGTTACTTCACTTAGGTGATTAGTTGGAAGCAATTTTGCAGAGATAAAGATATGCCATGCTTTATATTGAACATTTAACATGGAATTGGAGAAATTAAATTTTTGATTATTCTTAATCTTCCATTATCCCCTTCCATCATTAAGCTAGGCAATTACTTCATCAAGTGATGAATGAGGAATCACAAAAGCAGCGTACTCACAATGAAATTCATTCCACAGTCGATACAATGCATTTATTCTTTAACGAGTAAATTCAACATGTTTATCTCGAACATAACTGTGCCCATCAGTAGTCACCCACATATTGACATAAAACTCTCGAATCATAGAAACAATGGCTACTGCGGTGAAGTAACAAAAGGTTTCCCACTTATGAGCAATTATCAATCTTTCAATTTGTCCTCCTAGGTNAGGTGATTAGTTGGAAGCAATTTTGCAGAGATAAAGATATGCCATGCTTTATATTGAACATTTAACATGGAAGTGGAGAAATTAACTTTTTGATTATTCTTAATCTTCCATTATCCCCTTCCATCATTAGGCTAGGCAATTACTTCATAAAGTGATGAATGAGGAATCACAAAAGCAGCGTACTCACAATGGAATTCATTCCGCAGTCCATAAAATGCATTTATTCTTTCACGAGTAAATTCAACATTTTTATCTCGAACATAACTGTGCCCATCAGTAGTCACCCACATATTGACATAAAACTCTCGAATCATAGAAACAATGGCTACTGCGGCGAAGTAGCAAAAGGTTTCCCACTTATGAGCAATTATCAATCTTTCAATTTGTCCTCCTAGGCTTGAAAATGCACGTTCGTGAATCAATTTTCTGAAGGCATTCCTCTCTTCACTCTTGGAGCCAAAAGAATTTCTAAATAATTTTCTTAAAATCCAAATAAATTCATAATATCATAAATCAAACTCCAAAAGTAGGAATATTTGGTAAGAAACTTTTCTCCATGGGTTCTCTTTAAAGTATTTAAATAAAAATTCAAATTTTCAGATTTCCATAGTGTAGAAAAACTTTGAGGTAAAAATAAAAAATACTCTCTTCACAGTAAGAGATGGCTCAAGCAGTAAAAAATGGGGAAAATCTAAGACTTTTCACAGTTAAGTAATTTTGGATGTTTTGGGGAAACTGTCGCCTTTGGCGCCAACACCAAAATTTTTCATNAAAAAATACTCTCTTCACAGTAAGAGATGGCTCAAGCAGTAAAAAATGGGGAAAATCTAAGACTTTTCACAGCTAAGTAATTTTGGATGTTTTGAGGAAACTATCGCCTTTGGCGCCAACACCAAAATTTTTCAGATTTTGATTTTCTTTAGAAATCTACTGCATAACACACCACTTCAACCTCCAAATGACTTAATTAAACACTTATACTCATAATTAAATAATTTTCTAACATAAATTTTCACAAACAACTCAAAACTCATTTATATATATAAAATCCAAACGATTACAAAAAAACATTTTTCAAGCTAACCCATCTAATTCAACATTAAAATCAAGCCAACAACTTAATGTTGAAGCCTAAATATCAAACATTTAACAAATAGCACATATATAGTTCTGCAATAAAAGTAAGTGAAATCCAACATAAACACATAACACACATATGCAATTGTAATTATGAATTTTGTACTGAAATAAGTTCAAACATCTTCTTTACTTTCAACTTGTTGAATGTTTCTCATGGATTGGTAGTGGATGTACAAGTTGTAAAAAGGTTAGCGAGGAATTCATCCGNTATAATTAAATAATTTTCTAACATAAATTTTCACAAACAACTCAAAACTCATTTATATATATAAAATCCAAATGATTACGAAAAAACATTTTTCAAGCCAACCCATCTAATTCAACATTGAAATCAAGCCAACAACTTAATGTTGAAGCCTAAATATCAAACATTTAACAAATAACACATATAGTTCTGCAATAAAAGTAAATGAAATCCAACATAAACACATAACACACATATGCAATTGTAACTATGAATTTTGTACTGAAATAAGTTCAAACATCTTCTTTACTTTCGTCTTGTTGAATGTTTCTCATGGATTGGTAGTGAACGTACAAGTTGTAAAAAGGTCAATGAGGAAATTCATCCGTCGAATCTTCTTCAATCCAAGCATTTTTCTTAAACATTCACACCATACCTTCTTCAATACGCCCATTATGTTCAAATTTTTCCTTCATCTTCCAATCCAAATGATCAAATATATCAGAATTATTTCCAATTGAGTTCATAATATTTCATACCTCATTCTCCAACTTCTTGATCCTTTTTTCAAAATATCATGCAAACTATAAAGAAAGCGGGGTTGACTAGGTGATGAATTTTGAGATGATTGATCCATAATAATATTCATATTGTTCTTCTCTCCATTTTCATGCAGTTGGAAAAAACTTCTGGGTCCATAGGCTTCTCAGGGAGAAACACTTTTTCCCAACTTTCAAAAGGTACTTGTGACTGGTTGAATATGGTGGATGTATGTCCCAGCCCATAAGTTGATCCGTTGATAATCAAACTCAAAATAAATTTTACAATTAAAGCACCCACATCATTAGGTCTTCTGATTTGAATACACTAATTCAAAATCACACTTTCCTCCATCACTTTACTGATTTTCATAGTAGGAAGTAGCTTTGATGCAATAAGGAAATGTCATGCCTTCGATGCAGGATTCAATAATGATGAAGAAAAAGTTACATGTCTGTTATCTCTTATCTCCCAATTCGCATCTTGATGTGAGTGGATTTAGTGTGTTAATTTTATAAATATTTTTAAAAATTACAAAATGCACACGACAAATACAATAATAAATATGCAATTTAATTCCAACAAAAATTACTTTAGTGAAAATAATTTTATCTTTTTTTAAAATCTTCAAACTGTCAAATCCTCTAAAAATAATGCAAGTATAAGTATCTCTCAAATAATAAAGGGCTCTAATAGAGTCCTAGATATCGATCCCACAGGGAAGTTGGAGATGCTTATAAGCAAATTCTTAAGATTATAATGCAAATTGCAATTTAAACAACAAAAGTGAAGTACAAAATTCAAATCTAGAGTAAATGGGTGAATGCTAAGTAAAATGTCATTAAAAGACTAAGTTAATTAAACTAATTACTAAACTTTTAAAAGCAAACTTACAAGAAGTAAACAAAGTTTTTGTGACGAAGTGTTTAAATTTAAGAAAGCATCCTTCTTAATTAAAATGAGTATATGGATTGTAAAGAAATTAAAATCATTTAAAAAAATATATATAGATTATTTTGTGTCAAATAGGAGAAATCTTATTCTAAAGAATATTGACTAATCTGGAGTTTGGTCTCTAATTCTGTGGTTAGGCTGGGAGGATACCAACTGCCACTCCAGAGCTCCCACTACTCCCTCACCTGAGGGCTAACAGTCTCACATTAGTTTCCAATCAACTGGACCAAATTGGAGATTTTAATCTATCACCTTAAAATCTCCAATTTTGCATCCAACAAGTGTGTTTCCCTATTTATTTGCACTCAACCCCTTGGATGACATCCTCTCCCATGGAATCAAATGTGATTCTCCCCATGTTGTAGAAATCATTGCCCTTTTGGAACATATGTTTCTCAATATATTTTAATATTTCAATTGGCCAGATGAAAAAGTAAATGAAAATCGGAGTTCAAATCATCACAAATTATTGACATTTAAAACTGTATAAAAAAAAATCAATTCTTCACAAAATCATATCTCAAAGTAGGGATAAGGATAAAGAAGACTACTCAGAATTCATATGAAGGATACAACAAAACACAGATTTCATGTATAAGAACAAGTTTGTAAAATAAAGAAATAAAAGAACACAATTTATCTCACAATCCTTCTCAAGCAAATCCCTAGAAGTTCTCATCAAGCACTTTCCCTCTTTACAAGCACTCTCAATTCTCTGTTAGAAGTGTAATGAAGAAGAAAATTCTCATTTTCCCTCTACGCTTACAATTCTTGAAGAAAATCTCCAAGCCCTTGACTTTCTCTCTATCTCTCTCTCTTGCCTTCTTCAAAAATCCCTCACATGCCTCCTCTAAAACTCTCTTTCCAAACTCTTTTTCAAGCCTTAGACTTTTCTCTCTTTTCATAAAGGCTACATCCCTCCAAATAGAATTTAAAATTTCCTCCAAAATTCTATCTAAAAGTCTACCCTTTTGAACTCAGAAGACAAGTCTATTGATCCAAGAGACAAATCCCTTCATAAAAGACTTTTTGAAGTGTCTCGATGCATTGAATCACTCAATGGGGCGTTTAGAATAAGTGTCCCTGATTCGTGCAGATTTAGTGTGAGAACTTTGCAAATATTTTTAAATATTACAAAATTACACACAATATAAATATAATAAATATGCAATATAATCCAAAAAAATACTATTTATGAAAATAATTTATCTTTTAAAATTCTTTTTAAACTGTCAAATCCCTTTTAAAAACAATGCAAGTATACGTATCGCTCAAGTAATAAAGAGCTCTAATGGAGTCCTAGATATCGATCCTACATGAAAGTTGGAAAATTATAAAAGTAAATTATGAAAATTATTTTATAATCTAAAAATACAAAAATAAAAGTAAAGTAAAGCGTGAAGTTTAAAAATTAACTACTTAAGTGAATGCTAACTAAAATACAGATGTAAGGCTACAGAAGTTAAACTAAACTAAATACTAAACATTCAAAAGTAAAATTACAAAACTTAAACTAAGTTTGTATTGTGATGGAAAGTTCAAATTTAAGAAAGCATCCTTCCCCTTTACAATAAGTATATAGATTATGAAGAAATTGAAATCATTTGAAATTATATTTAAAAACTATTTTGGGCCAAATAGAAGCAATCCTATTCTTTAACCTCTTCTGAGTGCTATAAAGAACATTGACTAATTTAGAGTTTGGTCCCTAATTCTGTGGTTAGACTGGGAGGATGCGGGCTGCCACTCTAGAGCTCCCACTACTCTCTCCCTTGAGGGCTAACAATCTCGCATTAGTTTCCAATCAATTGGACCAAATTGGGGATTTTAATCTGTCACCTTAAAATATCAAATTTTGCATCCAACAAAGTATATTTCCCTATTTATTAGCACCCAGTCCAATGGATGACATACTCTCCCATGAAATCAAATGTGAGTCTCCCTATATTGTAGAAATCATATCTCATTTAAGAACATATGTCTCTCAAAAAGTTTTAATATTTCAACTGGCCAGATCGAAAAGTAAATGAAGATCAGAGTTCAAATTATCACAAATTATTGACATTTAAAATTGTATAAAACAAAATCTAGTCTTCACAAAACCATATCTCAAAGTAGGGAGAAGAATAAATAAGATAACTCAGAATTCGTGAGAATGATCCGACAAAACACAGATTTCATATATAAAAACATACAACTTATCTTACAATCCTTCCCAAAAAAATTCATAGAAGTTCTCTCCAAGCATTTCTCTCTTTACAATCACTCCCATTTCTCTCTAAGAAGTGTAATGAAGAAGAAATCTCTCACCTTCCGTCTCCTCTTACAACCCTCGAAGAAAATCTCATCTTCTCTCTCTATCTCTAACTCACACCAAATTTCTCTCTCCCTCACGCCACCCACTTGACAAATGAGAAGTCTTCTTCTTTTATTTTAGGCTGCTTTCTTTGGAAAAGAAGTCAAAATTCCCTCTAAAAGTCAACTCTTTTCAATTCAAAATGTGTGTCATTTGATTCAAAAGACATATCCCTTCATAAAAGAACCTTCCTAAGTGACTAGACGCATTGCATAAATCTAAAAGGTGTGTAGAACAAGTTTCATTTTGAAATTTGTGCAAAAATTTGTCTCGAACCGCCTTAATTTGAAAAAATCGTCGCTCGCGTGTCATGCGTCAGTTCTCTAGATTTTGGCGCATCATGCGTCAGAATCCCAAAATTCATTGTTTTGGCTCCATATTTCTTTGTTTTTGTCATTTTTGCTCCAAATGCTTAAAAATGATATAACTGTAACAAAAACACAAAAATTACCCTTATTTAAAGTGTAAAATCATAAAAAATAAGCATAAAATAAGTACTTAAAACAGTATATTTTTTTGGTGTATCAAAATTCTTCAAACTTAAATGTTACTTGTCCTCAAGTGAAATTTTTACTACATAAAACCATATGACTTAGGATAGAGATTAACTTATAACTTCTATACTTTAGTTTAATAAATAGAATAACAAAATTTAAGAAAAATCCTTTAATAACTTAGATTCAAATTCTAAGTCTAGGAATATTTAATAATCAAATTTAAGATTTCTGAATCTATATTCATTTCAAGAAGAGTTGCAATTTGTCATATTAAGGTCATTTAGAACATTCATATGAAAAAGAACTTCATGAAAACCTTACTAGGGATGCTACTAACACTCGAATATAAGTTTAGAAAATGTAATAAAGCTCCTTCCTTAAGTTGAGTGAAACCAATTTTATATTAGCCATCTCCTCAAGCTTCTCCTCACTTTAATATTTTTCTCTTTTCTTTTTCTTTCTCTTTTTGTTTCTTTTGTTTTCTTTTAGGATCTTTTCAATCCTTTGTATTCTTTTTCTTTTTTTTTTCTCTTTTGCAAGTGAGGATTACTATATCTGAATAGTCTTTAATAATTTTAAAGNAGTTGCAATTTGTCATATTAAGGTCATTTAGAACATTCATATGAAAAAGAACTTCATGAAAACTTTACTAGGGATGCTACTAACACTCGAATATAAGTTTAGAAAATGTAATAAAGCTCCTTCCTTAAGTTGAGTGAAACCAATTTTATATTAGCCATCTCCTCAAGCTTCTCCTCACTTTAATATTTTTCTCTTTTCTTTTTCTTTCTCTTTTTTTTTCTTTTCTTTTCTTTTAGGATCTTTTCAATCCTCTGTATTTTTTTTTCTTTTTCTTTTTCTTTTGCAAGTGAGGATTACTATATCTGAATAGTCTTTAATAATTTTAAACTTCACTATCCTCTTCTTAAATTCAAAACTCTATACCTTTCTTCACTTCATAAATTCATATTAGTTTATGTTTTTTTCATAAAGTCTCATTCTTTTCTTCTTACTCAAAACTCTAAAATTCTTAATACTTCAAAAATACAATTTTTTTACTTTAAATAGAAAAACAATCTTATCCTATCATACCAAACATCTTTACCTTTAGAATTGACCTTCATTATTAAAAAATCCTTACCAAAATTTACCACAATATTTATAAATAGATGTATAGTCATTTAAAGTTAAATCTTAATATCGAGGCCATGTTAAATTAATTTTTTTAAATATAGTTAATTGAGGACAAATAAAATTTAGTTTACTTCTTTTCATAATAATTTTTTCTTTTCCCCAAACTTAAGTTTTTAAGTAATTTTAAAAATATTTTTAGTATAAAATTTAGTAGGTGAAAGAAAACATTAAATGCATGAAAATAAAAAAACTGACCTGTAGAGGATTTCTGATTATGAAAATGGGCTTTGGTTTACTGCAGGTACTAACTGTAAAACTATATACATGCTTTAAAGAATTAAATAAAACATAATATATTATAAAGAACTTGCTGAGAATTAAAAAAAATAGAAAAACTAAAAAACTAAACCGAAAATACTAAAAATGCAGAAAAAGTGAAGGTCTACAATTACTATTACAAATTCAGCTCACAACACAACATAAAAGTTCTTTTACTACTACAAGTTTCAAATGNCACTATCCTCTTCTTAAATTCAAAACTCTATACCTTTCTTCACTTCATAAATTCATATTAGTTTATGTTTTTCCATAAAGTCTCATTCTTTTCTTCTTACTCAAAACTCTAAAACTCTTAATACTTCAAAAATACAATTTTCTTTACTTTAAATAGAAAAATAGTCGTATCCTATCATACTAAATATCTTTAACTTTAGAATTGACCTTCATTATTAAAAAATCTTTACCAAAATTTACCACAATATTTATAAATAGATGTATAGTCATTTAAAGTTAAATCTTAATATCCAGGCCATGTTAAATTAATTTTTTAAAATATAGTTAATTGAGGACAAATAAAATTTTGTTTACTTCTTTTCAAAATAATTTTTTCTTTTCCCCAAACTTAAGTTTTTAAGTGATTTTAAAAATATGTTTAGTATAAAATTTAGTAGGTGAAAGAAAACAGTAAATGCATGAAAATAAAAAACTGGCCTGTAGAGGATTTCTGATTATGAAAATGGGCTTTGGTTTACTGCAGGTACTAACTGTAAAATTATATACATGCTTTAAAGCATTAAATAAAACATAATATATTATAAAGAACTTGCTGAGAATTAAAAACAAAAATAGAAAAACTAAAAAACTAAACCGAAAATACTAAAAATGCAGAAAAAGTGAAGGTCTACAATTACTATTACAAATTCAGCTCACAACACAACATAAAAGTTCTTTTACTACAACAAATTTCAAATGAAAGTACATCACAATACACTCACAAATATCAAAACACACTAAACTAAACTCATAAAAACCAATTCTCATCTCTTTCCTCTTCATCATCAGAAGCTTCTTCTTCTTCTCTTTCTTCTTCTTTTTCATCAGGAACAGGAGCATAGAGAGTGAAATTGGGGCAAGTAGGAAAGTCCACATTAGGTTCACCCCTAAGATGTCTTACTATAGCATTTTTAAAATCAATATCATCTTGAACTCTCCTCTGCTGATATTCATCATTATAAGCATTTCTTGATCCTATCTCTCCCAACTAAGTTTGAATATTAACTATGTGCATTTGTTGAATCATCAGTTGGTCCATAATTCCTTCAAGTGATACAGATTGAGAAGTAGATGCCCTTGTAGCATATGTAGAGGGCATGTCCCTTCTTCCACTTCTAGATTCAACAAATGATTCTAATCTCTGAATCAAATGCCTCTCAATTGGATTCTGTGGCTGTAATCTTTCTTCATTTCTATGAGATTTTACTCTTAATTGTTCACATAGAGTGAAAATCAAGGTAGGGTATCCCAAACCTCCAGCTATAGAACTACCAACTATACTCCGAGCATGTTGAACTATAAGTGCACCAACATCTATTGCCTTCATGTTCTGAATGCAATATTTTAGTACAACTCTATCTTTTGTAACATCAGTTAAATGATTAGTTGGAAACAGTCTAGCAGAAATGAGTTGGTACCATAGTTTGACTGAATAGTTAACATGGAAGCAGGAAAGTTAACTATCTTGTTATTCTTAATCTTCCACTCCCCTCTTCTATCAGTTAAAAATGCAATCACTTCATCCAGTGATGAAGCAGTCATCACAAATGCAGCTTATTCATAAAAAAATACACCCCTCAAACAATAAAAAATATTGATACGATCAGCAGCAAATTCAACTTGTTTACCTCTAACTAGGACGTGATCTTCAGTAGTGAACCTCAGGTTTGCATAAAACTCTTGAACCTTCAGGACAATCACTACTGTAGTGAAGTAGCATAATCTTTCCTAGTTTCTGGCGAGAATCAGTCTCTCGACCTCGCCACCCGGGTTTGATAACGACAGTTCTTGGATCATTCTTTTTGTTTCTATCTGAGTATTGTAACTATGTTAGGCTTTGAAACTAACGAATATTTGTGCATCGAATTCCTTGGATGTCCTTCCTCTCTTAACTCGGGGAGCCATTTGAAAATTCTACAAAAATCCAAATAATTTCAACTAAATTGCTAAAACAAAAATCTAACTCGTCAAGCAAGATTATTTGGTAAGAAACTTTTCACCATAAGTTTTCTTTAATCTTTTCATCAAAAGTCCCAAATTTCAGATCTCCCAAATCCATAGTGAAACAAAAAATTTTCTAAATTAAAGTGAAGCTCTTACCAAGTGAAGATGAAATCTATGGTTTTTAGCCTCTGAATCATTCTCTTTTGTCCACAATGTGATGCCCTAGACCAAGGTCTTGAGGTAGGGAACGACTTAAGCAGCGACAATGAAGTTTGTTTATGCAATTTCATAGTTTTCTAGGCTATCTAAGGTGTTCAGACCTTTGACGCATCATGCGCTAATCTGGCACAACATGAGCCAAGACTCTATAAATTGGCGCATCATGCGCCAGAGCTTAAATTCACTAGATTTTGGTTTTTGTGGAAATCCACTCTGTACCGCTTTACGTCAACCTCTATTTGACTGAAATAAACTTTCTAAGCATAATTAAACATCACACTAACACCAAAATTTTACAATCAACACAAAACTCATATATATATATATATAAAATCCGCGTTATTACAAACTAACATTTTTTCAAGCCAACAAACATCAAATTCAGTGTTCTTAAGCAAACCAACATCCTATCACTGAAATCTAAACATCAAATTTCAAAACATAAACATAGATAGGGTCCATTAGAAAGAAAATGCAATCCAACTCAACAAAATAAATAAAACAAATAGTACTAAACAAATCGTTCCGTGCATAAATTAAGATCAAACATCTTCTTTACCATCGTCCTCCTAGATATCTCCCATAGATTGGTAGTGCACATACAGGCTGTAGAAGGTTCGACATACAAATTCATCAATTGAATTTTCCTCCCAATCCAAGCATGTTTCGTGTACATACGTACCAAACCATCTTTAATATGCCCTGTATGTTCAAAATGTTCCTTTAATCTCCAATCTAGATGATTCAACATTTCAGTAATAATCTCAATCAAATGCATGAGATTCTGCACATCTTTTTCAATCTTTTTGATCTTCCACAAAAGTACACTCGATTTGTAGTAGGGCTGAATAGGTGATGAATTCTGAGATTCTCGATCCATCAACACATTCATATCTTTTTCATCTCCCATTTCAATACAGTTGCAATAGACTTCTGGATCCATCGGCTTCCAAGGAAGAAGCACTTTTTCCAAACTTTCATAAGGTACTTGTGATTGACTGCATAGTGGAAAATAAATGTCCTAGTCTAATTGCAGATCCATTCATAATCAACCCAAAATCAATTTTACAATAATAGCTCCAACATCAATAGGTTTTTCGATTTGAATGCAATAATTTAAAATAGAGCTCTCCTTTGTTACCTTACTAATCTTCATAGTAGGCAGTAATTTTTTATGAAATGAAGAAGTTCCAGGCTTTTGAAATTAGATTTAAAAATGATGAGGGAAAACTTATATTTCCATCATCTTTGGTCTCCCAATTCGCATCTTCATCTGTAAGGTAGCAGTAGAGTTTATTCATATTTTCTTTTGTAGGGGTAAAGTTTGAATAATGACAGATAAACACATTCTCAATCATAAACATCTCATTTATTCTTGAAGGAGTGAACTGTACAAACCTGCCTTGCACGTAAATCATTCCTTGGTTGATCCCTTAAATATTTGCATACAATTCTTTTACTACAGGAACAACAACAGCGGTAGTAGTGTAGCAAAGCACTTCCCAACGCCTCCACGTAATAGTCTCTTCTACTCTAGTATTCGGCGTGTTGAATCCTCAATTCACAAATCCCCTTTCTTTGATAAGCCTTTTCTTCACTAGCACTCGATCATGTAACTTCTACGCATCAAAACTGACGAACTTTCTCCAATTGAAAATTTCAAATCTAGCAAAGTTTTTAGAGTGGGAAGTCATAGGATTTGAAAAGTGGCGACTCTTCTCTTGTTTTCCCCCTAAAATATGGTTTGGATTTGGTTTTTAGGAGTCATATGGAGAAAAAACTGCCAAAGCTCACCAAAAACCACCATTTGACACATTTTAAATCATTTTTGGACACACGGTGCATCATGTGTCAGCTCTTTGGAATTCGGCGCATCATGCGCCAATCTGACGCATCATGCGTCAGTTCCAAAAACTTCGCCATTTCAATTTTGATCCAATAAATTCAAAATTTTTCCATAAAATTAGGTAAATAAAGACGTTACTAAATATTTTATCAAATATTCGAATTTCATAAAGACTTAAACATAAATATACGTAAAATATTTCAAACAAAATAAACTCTAAAGCAAACTAAATAATAATACATATGAGTTGTCTCCCTCAAAGCCCTTGGTTTAATTTCGTCAGCTGACTTTCGCAGTCTTATTCTGGATGACCCAACATTACTGTCTCTTTAAAAGCTGGTCTTTGACCATCAAATTATGATTTCAATTTGTGCTCATTCACTTTAAATATTCTTTCAGTCTTGGGGTTTTAAATATTAATTGGCCCATAAGGATAGACTTTTATAATTTTGAACGGTCATTTCCACCTAGAATTCTATTTTTCAGGAAATAATTTCTGTCATGTATTATATAATAAAATTTTCTGTCTAGGTTCAAATTCTCTTTTTATTATCTTCCTATCATGCCATTCTTTCATCTTTTCCTTATAAATCTTTGCATGATCATAAAATTTATTCCTCAAGCTCATTCAATTGCAATAATTTTTTCTCACCAGCATCTTTCAAATTGAAATTGAATTCTTTTTTAGTCCAATAAGTTTTATGCTCCAATTCAACTAGCAAGTGACATGTCTTCCCAAAAATTAATCTACATGGGGACATCCCCAAAAATTTGTATTAAAACCAAAAAAGCTAGAGCACGACACAAAAGCGATAATGTGGAGGAGATGAAAAAATTGACGTAGAAAGCCCAATTTGAATCAGTTAAACCTCTTATACAATCATTGGTTAAAAACATAAATATATTCTAGAAATAAAAAGGCTGAATAGGTCAGTAAAAAATTTTAAAATTAATAAGGTTATCACATAATAAATTAGTCATCATCACAAAGTGTTTCACCCATATCTCAATATCAGTAAATGTCCGGGACATTATTTTTATACAAAGAATCTTAAAACATTCTGCAAGGGAACATACAACAGAGGAAATAGAAGAATAAATGAAAATACACAATCACAATCCTTCATAAAAGAAGCCCAGATAGTAATTCTTCACATCATTTACGTTGATTTTTTTTAGTTGTAGGAGTCTTTGCATTATTAGCTGTCCTCTTATATCACATTTTGGTCACAACAAAAAAAGAGTCGTTTTTGCTACCTAAGCAGTAAGGGCTCGTGAATGAGAAATAGTCCACAATAACAACTCGAGAGTATCCGTGACTACTCTCTGAGTATATAGATTTGGATCACCGAAAAAAAATAAAGTCTAAGCTCAGCAGCAATTTTTTGCGACTACTCTTAAAGGCATTACCATTAAAGCTTATTGTCAGTATGAAACACCATCTCAATTAAGTATGAAAAAAAAATGTCTCTGAAGAAAACCTAAAACTTATGTACCTGCACAGAAGTCTAAAGAATATATAAAATATACACCTATAAAATTTTAATCTCTTATTGCCAAAATGATGAAAGTTTCTAATCGATCTCCCCTCTCTCAAAAACATCCATCAATTTTTCACATTTCTTCAATAAGATCTCTCCCAAGTTATATGAGTTTATAAATTATACAGAATCATACGTTCGAAAAAAGATTTAACTATATCATACTCAAATTTTCCATTCTATTAAATGTCTTCAACCTATTTTTATATCTGAAAATTTTATTCTATGTTAACATAAAAGATTATATCTCAACTATCATGAATGCTCCCGTAGATAACAAATACATGTATGTTTTCTTAAATTCTTTAAATAGAAAAAAATTACCTGAGGTTTGTTAGGTTACAAGAATTGCGAGTAAATATGTATTTTAAACATTATAGACCGCTATATTTAAATACATTCATATTTCAGTTTTAAGATTCAGATAATTGAAAATATCCTAATTAAATTGTAATCAAATGAATACTAAATAATTAAAATTTTTATATTATATTCAGTTGAATAAATTTCAAATTATTATCAAGAAAAAAAAAATTGCCAAAGTGAGAGGGACTGAACTTCGGTTGGGTTTTGGAACACAGGGGTTATCCGATTGCTCATGTTCTACTTATTAAATAGCTCGTATTTGATTCGTTGGTCAAGCAAGTAAGCTGATTATGAATAATTTTTTTAGCTCGATTTATACACGAGCCGAACAAAAACTAATACTAATTCGTTCAGCTCTTTTTTGACTTGAAATAATTAAACAATAATATTTATTTATATTTTTAATATTAATTTATAAATGTATTAAAATTAAAAATTTATATTTATAAAATTTATTTGGTGGTGAGATTATAAAATATATAAGTTTAGGTATTAGATCTGTAAATAAATAGGATTTAAGTTGTCTGCCGTAAATGCCCCTAAAATAATACAAATGGTCGGAATGTTTGTAAATACCTTTTATCACAATAGTGGTCCGCGGTTTCAGTTTGACTTTTCTTTTTTTATCACACATGTAAATAGATAAAATTGGGTGGTATGTATGAAAATTGCCTCATGCGGCACCATAAACTTTTAAAATTCCATTTAAACCTAAACCCTAAACAAAAAAATCTCGAAATGGAGCGAAATATAAGCTCTTTCAAAAAATTATTATTTTAAGAGACCCTAACACGTATCTTGCTATTTATGACTTATTTTGAATATGAAACAAAAAAAAAAAAAAAATCAAGGGTTTCTTATATACCTTAGCTTCCAAACCCGACAATTCATGTCTCCTTGCTCCCAAACTCCTATTTTACGCATTAAGGTCTTCATTACGGCCTCCATCCATCGCATGGTCTCCCCTTTGTTCGTACGTGCTATAGCTGGCGTCCTCTACTTTTCTCTCCATCCTCACCTACATCTTCGAAAAATTATTCCATGCAGACTACATAAATGCATACGGTGTCGATTTCCACCATTGATCATAATAAAGATGTATTTTGATGGACTCGATTTCACAATCAATCCACTTTTATTTAAGGTCTTGTGCACTCTCTTCAGAGCTTCCCTGTAAGTACCCACTCGCATTCCTAACTTCATTTTAATAGTAAAAGTCCTCTCCCCCCCTCTTTCATCTAACTTTCAAACTTTTAAGCAATTGGATCCAATTCTCAATCTAATTCGCTTTTAATATCAGATCCCGTCTCAATTCCTTCAAGATCTGACCTCGATCGATCAACAATGAGGCACTCAAGCCTCCCAACACCGGTTCCCACCATTGCCCTCTGTCCATCGCAAAAAGAATCATGGGAAGGTGCACCAGCAACGCGGCGAGCAACTTTTGGGACACCGCGCGTCAAAGAGACTTTAATGTATAAAATATGAGTTCAAAGCCGTTAGATGTCAATATCCAGATTCGAAGGCCGCGTTATGTAAAACACCAAAAATCAAACAAATACTGGTCTAAATTCGCTCACATTCGACACCTTTCCCCCGGAGGAACACAGNGTCTCAATTCCTTCAAGATCTGACCTCGATCGATCAACAATGAGGCACTCAAGCCTCCCAACACCGGTTCCCGCCATTGCGCTCTGTCCATCGCAAAAAGAATCATGAGAAGGTGCAGCAGCAACGCGGCGAGCAACTTTGGGGACGCCGTGCGCAAAAGAGACTTTAATGTATAAAATATGAGTTTAAAACCGTTAGATGTCAATATCCAGATTCGAAGTCTGCGTTATGTAAAATACCAAAAATCAAATCGAATACTGGTCTAAATTCGCTCACATTGGACACCTTTCCCGCGGAGGAACACACAGTACCGAGGCCATGTAGAAGCATTAATTAAGAAGTTTGACGCCTGGCGGCACGACTCCCCAGCCACCATCAGTCGGATATCCACTCCGGGCCGCGTACTCGCGCTTGTCGGTCCAAACAATCTGTAATGAAGCCGGCTTTCAATTTGCAAACGTAGCCTGCAGCTTCGTTCTAGCAAATCCGCAGCACAAAAAATGATCATGTAATAAACTTTCAATTCAAACCTGCTCTCATATCTCCAGTGAAAAAGATAAAAATTNTCCAGTGTAGAGGCATGGCTCTTCTCCACGCCCGACTTTTCGATATATACATACATATATATATATATATACCAGTCAAATCCTATACATATATTTAACATTTAAATTTAAATTTTTACATGCATTTCAAATTTAACTTTCTAAAAGTTAAAATTATAATATTTTTTATGTGCTAAATTTTAGATCTGGGTGAAATGTATACAAAAGCCCCAAAATCTACTGATGGAAAATCTTTTATGAGATTCNTAAACTTTCAATATATATATATATATATATAGCACTCAAATCCTATATTTAACATTTAAATTTAAATTTTTACATACATATCAAATTTAACTTTCTAAAAGTTAAAATTATAACATTTTTTATGTGCTGAATTTCAGATCTGGGTGAAATGTATACAAAAGCCCCAAAATCTGCTGATGAAAAATCTTTTTTGAGATTAGTTATATCAGCAGAGGAAGTAATACTTGCGAAATTAAGATTTTATTAGTGTTATAGATTTTTTTTNTGAGATTAGTTATATCAGCAGAGGAAGTAATACTTGCGAAATTAAGATTTTATTAGTGTTATAGATTTTTTTATTTATATTAGTGATTAATCTCGCCAGTATTACTTTCTTTAAAATTTATAAAGGAGTAAAATTTCTCAACGAGAAGAAGCCAAGCAGTCGAAGAAAGCACTAACAAGTAAACCTATAGAAACAGTAGCTCTTTTATTTCACTAGGACGCCAACATGCCATCCACATCTTCAACCCCTCCATTTCTTAACATGTACAAAGCCCCTCTCCAACCCCTTCTTTTGGTAGGGACAAAAAATACATATAAAAATATATATCAAAATGATATAAAGCTGCTATCTACAGCAAGTTAAATTCTGCTCACAGAACAAAACATAAGGAATATCAGAACTTCCCCTTCAAATTATAACTATGTGNTGCAAGGGAACATACAACAGAGGAAATAGAAGAATAAATGAAAATACACAATCACAATCCTTCATAAAAGAACCCCAGATAGTAATTCTTCACATCATTTACGTTGATTTTTTTTAGTTGTCGGAGTCTTTGCATTATTAATTGTCCTCTTATGTCACATTTTGGTCACAACAAAAAAAGAGTCGTTTTTGCTACCTAAGCAGTAAGGGCTCGTGAATGAGAAATAGTCCACAATAACAACTCAAGAGTATTCGTGACTACTCTTTGAGTATATAGATTTTGATCACCGAAAAAAAATAAAGTCTAAGCTCAGCAGTAATTTTTTGCGACTACTCTTCAAGGCATTACCATCAAAGCTTATTGGCAGTATAAAACACCATCTCAATTAAATATGAACAAAAAATATCTCTCAAGAAAACCTAAAACTTATGTACCCGCACAGAAGTCTAAAGAATAAATAAAATATACACCTATAAATTTCTATTCTCGTATTGCCAAAATGATGAAAATTTCTAATCGATCCCCCTTCTCTCTCAAAAACATCCATCAACTTTTCATTTCTTCAATAAGATCTCTCTCAAGTTGTATGGATTTACGAATTATACAGAATCATGCGTTCGAAAATGATTTAACTGTATCGTACACAAATTTTCCATTCTATTATATGTCTTCAACTTATTTTTATATGTGAAAATTTTATTCTATGTTTGAATGTATATCTCAACTATCATGAATGTAAATCTCAACTATCATGAATGCTCCCGTAGATAACAAATACATATATGTTTTCTTAGTTTTGAAAGATGTCTAAATTCTTTAAATAGAAAAAAATTTACCTAAGGTTTGTTAGGTTACAAGAATTGCGAGTAAATATGTATTGTAAACATTATAGACCGCTATATTTAAATACATTCATATTTTACAGTTTTAAGATTGAGATAATTGGAAATATCCCAATTAAATTGTAATCAAATGAATACTAAATAATTAAAAATTTTATATTATATTCAATAGAATAAATTTCAAATTATCATTAAGAAAAAAATAAATTGCTAAAGTGAGAGGGACTGAAACTTCGATTAGGTTTTGGAACACAGGGGTCATCTAATTGCTCATGTTCTGCTTATTAAATAGCTCGTATTTGATTCATTCGTTAAGCAAGTAAGCTGATTATGAATAATTTTTGTAGCTCGATTTATACACGAGCCGAACAAAAACTAATACTAATTCGTTCAGCTCTTTTTTGACTTGAAATAATTAAACAATAATATTTATTTATATTTTTATATTAATTTATAAATGTATTAAAATTAAAAATTTATTATTTATAAAATTTATTTGGTGGTGAGATTATAAAATATATAAGTTTAGGTATTAGATATGTAAAGAAATAGGATTTAAGTTGTCTGCCGTAAATGCCCCTAAAATAATACAAATGGACGGAATGTATGTAAATACATTTTCTCACAATAGTGGTCCGCGGCGTCAGTTTGACTTTTCTTTTTTTTATCACACATGTAAATAGATAAAATTTGGTGGTATGTATGAAAATTGCCTCATGTGGCTCGCCAAAATGATGAAAATTTCTCAATAGGAATTCTATTTAAATGTAAAGACGAAAACAAAAAAATCTTGAAATCTGTCGAAGTATAAGCTCTTTCGAAAAATTCTTATTTTAACTGAGCCTAACATGTAACTTGCTATTTGTGACTTATTTTGAATATGAAACAAAAAAAAAAAAAGAGAAGGGTTTCTTATATACCTTAGCTTCGAAACCCGACTATTCATGCCTCCTTGCTCCCAAACTCCTATTTTACGCATTAAGGTCTTCATTACGCCTTCCATCCATCGCATGGTCTCCCTTTGTTCGTTCGTGCTACAGCTGACGTCCTCTACTTTTCTCTCCATCCTCACCTACATCCTCGAAAAATTATTCCATGCAGACACCATATACAGAAATGCATACGGTGTCGATCTCCACTATTGATCACAATAAAGATGTATCTTGATGGACTCGATTTCGCAATCAATCCACTTTTATTTAAGGTCTTGTGCTCTCTCTTCAGATCTCCCANAACAAAAATAAACAAAACCCAATAAATTTTACTCATCATCATCCTCCTCATCTTCTTCCTCTTCTTCTTCTTCTTCTTCCTCTTCTTCACCTTGCACATAAAGCGTGAAGTTGGGGCATGTAGTAAGCTCTACAGTATGATCACGCCTCAGAAATGTAACCATCACCTCTTCATATGCAATGTCATGTTGTACTCTTCTCACTTGATAATCATCATTGTGAGAATTTCTGGCTTCCAAACCACCTATTATTTTCTGCATTGCTATGAGATGTGATTGTTGAATCATTAACTGTTCCATAATATTTTCAATTAAAACTAAACCAAAAGTAGATGGTTCTATAGCTGATGTGAAGGGTCTATCACTACTTCCACTTGTAGATCCAACAAATGATTTAAATTTATGCACTGTGGGTTTTCCAAAGGGTTTCGGTGGTTGTAACATTTCTTCATTTCAATCAAATTCTACTCCTTAATATTCACATCAAGTGAAAATCAGGGCAAGATATCTTAAACCACTTGTTGTCCATCTTCTAGCAATGCTCTAAGCATTATGCACAATAAGAGCACCAATATCAATAACTTTCATTGTTTGAATTACAAAAATTAATTACTACTCTTTCTGTAGTTACTTCACTTAGGTGATTAGTTGGAAGCAATTTTGCAGAGATAAAGATATGCCATGCTTTATATTGAACATTTAACATGGAAGTGGAGAAATTAACTTTTTGATTATTCTTAATCTTCCATTATCCCCTTCCATCATTAGGCTAGGCAATTACTTCATAAAGTGATGAATGAGGAATCACAAAAGCAGCGTACTCACAATGGAATTCATTCCGCAGTCCATAAAATGCATTTATTCTTTCACGAGTAAATTCAACATTTTTATCTCGAACATAACTGTGCCCATCAGTAGTCACCCACATATTGACATAAAACTCTCGAATCATAGAAACAATGGCTACTGCGGCGAAGTAGCAAAAGGTTTCCCACTTATGAGCAATTATCAATCTTTCAATTTGTCCTCCTAGGCTTGAAAATGCACGTTCGTGAATCAATTTTCTGAAGGCATTCCTCTCTTCACTCTTGGAGCCAAAAGAATTTCTAAATAAATTTTCTTAAAATCCAAATAAATTCATAATATCATAAATCAAACTCCAAAAGTAGGAATATTTGGTAAGAAACTTTTCTCCATGGGTTCTCTTTAAAGTATTTAAATAAAAATTCAAAATTTCAGATTTCCATACTGTAGAAAAACTTTGAGGTAAAAATAAAAAATACTCTCTTCACAGTAAGAGATGGCTCAAGCAGTAAAAAATGGGGAAAATCTAAGACTTTTCACAGCTAAGTAATTTTGGATGTTTTGAGGAAACTATCGCCTTTGGCGCCAACACCAAAATTTTTCAGATTTTGATTTTCTTTAGAAATCTACTGCATAACACACCACTTCAACCTCCAAATGACTTAATTAAACACTTATACTCATAATTAAATAATTTTCTAACATAAATTTTCACAAACAACTCAAAACTCATTTATATATATAAAATCCAAACGATTACAAAAAAACATTTTTCAAGCTAACCCATCTAATTCAACATTAAAATCAAGCCAACAACTTAATGTTGAAGCCTAAATATCAAACATTTAACAAATAGCACATATATAGTTCTGCAATAAAAGTAAGTGAAATCCAACATAAACACATAACACACATATGCAATTGTAATTATGAATTTTGTACTGAAATAAGTTCAAACATCTTCTTTACTTTCAACTTGTTGAATGTTTCTCATGGATTGGTAGTGGATGTACAAGTTGTAAAAAGGTTAGCGAGGAATTCATCCGTCAAATCTTCTTCAATCCAAGCATTTTTCTTAAACATTCACACCATACCTTCTTCAATACGCCCATTATGTTCAAATTTTTCCTTCATCTTCCAATCCAAATGATCAAATATATCAGAATTATTTCCAATTGAGTTCATAATATTTCATACCTCGTTCTCCAACTTGTTGATCCTTTTTTCAAAATATCATGCAAACTATTGTCGGCACTTTTTTTGGTATGGGGTTGCCCGTAAGAAGCTGTCGGTCATCGAAATTGAAATCTCGTTGCCCGCTTCGGAAGGGCCCGTAAGAAGCTGTCGGTCATCGGAATTAAAATCCCGTTGCCCGCTTCGGAAGGACGGTTTGCCCGTAAGAAGCTGTCGGTCATCAGAATTGAAATCACGTTGCCCGCTTCGGAAGGACGTTATGCCCGTAAGAAGCTGTCGGTCATCGAAATTGAAATCCCGTTGCCCGCTTCGGAAGGACTTTTTAAAAGTTAGTTTTGAAAAAGATGAAGTCAAACTGACCCCATAATTTTCATAGTTTGAATGAAAGAGCACTTTACCTCAAATCATGATCTATCCCAAAGGATGAACACAAGAATTGAGGGTGAGGCTCGATCAAATAAACTAAAGAAAGTTATGACATCCATTTG
>JXCR01031367.1:58432-137465 GCA_002079205.1 Phalaenopsis hybrid cultivar | reverse complement strand
ACGAGTATGACATAATTTCGTCTTTTATGGGATTTTGGTGCTAGGGCTCAAGGGAAAATCGCACGGATTCGTATGGGAGAATCTACGAAAGCCTCTGACCTATCGATCTCCTCTAAGCGCAACAGAAAATGAGACTTAGGGGCTCTAGGAAACAGAAATACGAAGTTTTGGGAGTTTATACTGTCGTGGTGGTTGATCGAAGTCTAATCCTGACTCAGGGAGAAGCTGTCTTTTTTCGATACCGGCGCATTACCACACTTGGTTTTTTTTCTCTGTTTCTCAGACCATGATGGTGACAGAGAAAAAAATGCGAGAGGAAGAAAAAGGAAGGAAAATGGAAAAGAGGAGGAGGAAGAAGAAAAATGGAGAAGCAAACTCTCCAAGCACTCATATGATTGCCCCTCAAGCCTCTGTCTCTCCCCTTAGTTTCTCGAATCAGGACAGTGACCGAGAAAGAAAATGCGAGATGAGGAAGAAGCAGAAGAATGAAGAAGAGGAAGCAGAAGAATGGTGGAGAAGCTTTTCATGAACTTTGCAAATGAGCATCATATCTCAATCATGTCCTCCCTGCCCGAGATATTTTCGTAGTCTCAAGACATGGAATGACCGTTCGCCCCCATTTAGCAAGATCCCACATAACTAACATGTCATTTTCGGCTTTAAAACTGATACAATGGTTTATCCCGACTTACATAGATTTGCATACCCACGACTCAATCCTACCCATCGGCCGGTAAAACTCCCCAACTTATCTCTGCTCCAGCTCCTCCCGACCAACAACCAACTTCCGACCAGTCATCAACTGCCTCCAATCAGTCAATTCAATTACACGCACCATCCAATACTTTTACTTTATATAGCTAACACTTTAATCATAATTTTATTCCAAAAAAAAAAGAAAACTAAAAATAAATATATTTTTTTCTAAAAATAACATTTTTGGTAAGATAAAATATAATATGTTTACAATTTACCTCTTTTGGTCATTCTTATAAACTAAGGAATCTAAAAGACTTGACTTGCATATAATAAATAAATGTTCATATGCTAATGAAACCTCCCTTTTCCAACTGACATCAAAATAAGCACCATTGACCACGCAACTAATTAAGATCATGTTAAAAATTAAAAAATTGCATTCATCTCTTATTTTCAGTGTAATTTTGAAAAGGCAGATTTACATATATACCACAATCACTATAAATATATATATATATTAGATAACAAGAATTTGAGTGGTATAAATGTAAAAAAGTAAAATTTAGATGTTAGATGTATAAATATAAAAAATTAAGTGGAATATATGTAAATGCCATTGGAAAATAGATCGTGCATATATTAGACATAAAATGGCTTGGAATATTTTAAATGAAATTAAGATGAAACGTAAGTATAGCACACCAAAAAAGAAAACTCAACCTATAAGAAAACTCACACGTAAGCTACATCACAATGCAAGTTATTCTTCCTCGTGCCCTTAAATAAACATAATTGACTTGCTAGTCAATATATATATATATATATAAAGAATGGACAGAGCCTATAATATGAGCCCCAGCCACCATCACATGTCTAATAACTCGATTCTGCATTACAAGGCAGATGCTCTCAGCCGGGCTCGAACACATCCCAAAGGACTTACGACTGACAACGCAGCTGCCAACCAAAGAACAACGACGTGTGGCACTATATATATATTTATATATATAGCTAAAAATGTTTAATGATAAGGCAGTATTGCATGTCGAAGGATTTTAACATTGAAAATACCGGAGATGAAAAAATTTTCGGAAAATAGTCCTGTCGAAGTAATACACTATATAATTGTGAGTATATAGGTTCACTCTTTTCCTAAAGTAGAAAAAAATAGATTTACAAAAGTACCATAACGTTCTGGCTTTAATAACACTACGGCTATACCACAACAAATATAGTTCTCGGTGACCGTAATAGCTTTAGCTTGCCGTAGACAACGTACTTGAAAGTTGGAGTAGTGGATAACTACTAACTAAACACTTAAAACAAATATAACACCCTGCAAAGGATTCCAAAGCTAAAGTTGTGGGTAACAACTAATCTGATTGATAAAAATCTTGAAAATTANCCTGTTTTAAAGTGATTGCAGAATCCTATTTGCAGCAAAACAACCCCTATGGAAAAATAAACCTCCAGACATTCGAATTCCCAAAAGAACATAAAACAGGTACCTGTCCACGAAACTCTCAGCGAAGCGTCGTCGCGGCTCTCGCGTCCAAGTGACGAAGCAAGGAAACGGGAGTCTCTTGATCTACGAATTCCTCTCCCGCCCNCCTTTTTTAAAGTGATTGCAGAATCCTATTTGCAGCAAAACAACCCCTATGGAAAAATAAACCTCCAGACATACGAATTCCCAAAAGAACATTAAACAGGTACCTGTCCACGAAACTCTCAGCGAAGCGTCGTCGCGGCCCTCGCGTCCAAGTGACGAAGCAAAGAAACGGGAGTCTCTTGATCTACGAATTCCTCTCCCGCCTGCCGGCACAGAAAGTAATGGAAATGCTGGCCATCGCCGGATTCGGATATCGTTAGCAGAGGGTAAACCGGCAAAGACAGAGAATTTGCTGGACGCCAGAGCAAGACTTTCCATTTTCTACTAGCTCACAAACCCGGCTTCCTAAACCGTAGAGGTCGCGCGAGGGTTTATGCGATGGGAGAGAGAGTAGAGGGGGAAGGAGTAAGTACTGCCTGTGCTGATATCGAGCAGAGAATGAATGATAACGCGAAGTTTCTTGCCAATGTACCCCTACCACGGTTCTGATTTGTAACTATGCAATATTCTTTTATCCAGGGAAGGCCTTAAATTGGACGCCCATCAGTTACAATTAGGGCTGCCTTTGTTGTTCATGTATAATTCGTGTTACACTGATTAAATAGTTTCTCTTTTATTTATTGGTTATGCAAAGGAGCACTGAAAAATAATTTTTTAAGCTTTATTTATAGACGAGTATTTTTATACGATTGTATTTGATATATCATAATTTTAATTAAATAAATAGTTAAATAAATATTATTATTATAATATTTATATCAATTTTTATAAAGAATTATTAATTTTTTTATTTTTAAAATCATTCGAGCTAGTGCCAAATCAAACCTGAGCTACAACGATATGAACCAATTCAAACACGAGCATTTTTTGAACAAAAAGATTCTCAAAAAAATATAATACAAACTTGCACTAGCTCGTTGATGTCTCTTTGGTACGAAGTCATGGTTGTGTTTGTGTTTTGGAGATAACTTTGCTTTTGTAATGATCAATACCAATTTCATATTTAATGTGGATATTTTATGTGTTTTGGTTTTTTTTTATTATTATTATTATGTCATTCGTTGTTGTTCACGCCCCATTTTGTTCTGATAAAAAGGAACCTTATTAGTATTTGTGCATTTTTTTCAAATCACAGTTTCTAGGTCATGACGGCACGAAAAGTTGCAGCGATGCAAGTCGGTCGAATCACGCAAATATAATTGTCAAGTAATAATATGGTTAAAGAGTACAATGTATTAATCTCACAGAAAAGTGTTAAAAATTACTCTGGATGATGAAAATTTAATTTATTGATCGTCTAAACCTAGTTTGGCGTGATCACAAATAAGAGATGATTTTTTAAAATCCTACTTAAAAACAATAACAAAAGATAATGAGGTTGGAAAATACAAAAAATAGCGGTGGATAAAACTTATACTTTTTTGAAGGAATGTGAGCCTCACGCTTCTCTGGTTTAGGTATTGTGGTAGTTTGTATTCTTCGTAGACTTTCTCCTACATGGTAGTTGCCAACAATGATAGAAAGTCCTTCTTATGTCTATGCCTAGATGAAAAGAAGGATATAATCCATGAAGTTGAGGTTTTTTCAATCTCCATGGCATCCCAAAGATTTGTTTTGATCTTCTTTCTAGGCTACAAAATCCAAATAAAATATGTATATTCTTACCTGAATCATATAGTTAATCATTTCGTTCCTCTGCGTAACAGGCAGGAGTCAGAGATCACAAATATGTTAACATTCTAATTTGTTATATCATGAGTAAATTTAATTATATGGTTAACACAATAACATAAGCCCTGATTTCTCAGGAAAAAGATGCATGGAAAGAAATCATCCGAGAAAAACATAAATACCACATCTCATGAATCATAGAGGCGCAAAAGGTAATTTAGCTACGTATGATAGAAAAAACACAGGAAAAATATTCCATCGAAAATCATTACTGCAAGCAAATATGAAAGGTAAAAATTTACAAAATAATTTATGTCCTCTTCCACATCAGCAAATCCCTCTCTCATACAATAACATCTAAAAATATGTATAAACATACAAAGAAATAGGCAAGGAAAGCCTCAAGGAGTTCAACCCCCCAAAAGAGGAAGAGAGAATATAAGATAGAAATTCTCCAAACCCTCACTTTTGCTCCCTAGTCGTCTTCAGATCTATTTTCTTTTTTAGTTGCCCTAAAGGTGTGCTCTTATAGCCAAATCACGAATTTGGCTAGGAATTTTTTTTTTCTTAAATAGATCCTCACTCTGTCGTCGTGGTCACATCGAATTGCGATGAGGTCACGTCATACATTTGGATCAGGCGGCATGGTCATGCCCAATCTAGGCATGGTCACAACGGCCCTCTGAAAAGTTAGTGTGGTCGCGCCCATTTATGGCATCGTGCTCACACCACTGGTGATGATATGGTGGTGTATGCATGCCTCTTCTAAGCATGGTCACGCAGATTTTGGCCTATTTCTTTGGTTTTCCTCATCCCGTAATACATGTATTCAACATCTATAACTTGCACAACACCAACAAAAACCCTCCCTCCACAAGTGTAAATTCATGATAAATAGGTAAAAATAACAGGTAAAATACAGAGTAAAAAAGTTGATGAAATCATGTTAATTGACTCATGACAATTCCTCCAAACTTTTTCTTATTACTTGCCCTCAAATAATCTCATAGCTCAATGGGGCTCCATGATAATATAATAGGTACATCCGATGGTTTCTAAATTATTCAATTTATTTATTGAAGTCGAATAAAAGTATTTAAGTATTATTTTAGGATCAATTATTTTTAATGTTTAATAACTTGATCTTTTCCTTAATTCTCTTTGCTCTGCCCCTAGGAAATCTGAAAATTTCTTAATTTAGTGAAGTTAAAATATTTTCACTAACATTTGATATTTTAAAGCAATTTTAGTGAAACTAGCCAACCTAATCCTTCCTAACTTTCTTCATGAAGACAACATTAGATGGATCTCATCAAAGAATCATTAAAAAGTTTTATAACATAAGTTCTACTAAGACACCTTCTAAGTTTTCCTTTTAATTTTAGTGTCAACCTTAAGCTTACTCTCAAGTATTTTTATCTTTTAAACTTTTTCTTTTTCTTTTTTTCATCTTTTTCTTATTCTTTTTCTATGATAATTATTATTTTTGGCCACGCAACTTTTTTCTATTTTACTATTATAAAGGCCTAATTTCCCCTAAGCGACAAGTCTAAAAAAAATTATTGTTTTAATGCTACCCCTTCATGTTATTTTCCAAGTAAAAGTTAAGACAACATCAAATCGGTTTAAAACAATGAAAATAATTCAAACATCTTCGGTTTGCTACTTAATATTTTAATTACACCTTTTTAATTATTCAAAAATTTTGCAGGTGCAGTTAGAAGTTATTAAGTTCTGAAACCTCATTATTATAATATTAAAGCTGCTTTCCCCTAAAGGAAGCTTCCTTTAAAAAAAAATTTGATACGTTGAATTAATCAAAATTCCCAGCATGAGTTACCATATTATCATTTAGTCTTTTACTAAGTTATGTGAACTGCTATCAAGCTCATAAAGAGGTAATAATTTTTCCCCTAAACTTGTTTTTTTCCATAATATATGTAGCAAGCAATAAAGGTAAACAAGATAACATCAAGTAAGCGCATGAAAGAGTAAATACATGAGTAGTCACAAGAATCTCAGGAAAACTCATAGCAAGAAATCAACATCATAGGTATGTAAATGTGTTAAAGTGCATCATCCATAGAAATAAAGAAAATCACAGAGGAATACGAAAGAAACGACACATATATAGCTAGGAACTAGGTTTGAACCCACCTATATAGAAAATTAATGTCCAAAATTCATCGATTGGTCGTAATACTCCTGAAAAAGTATAAACTAGTTTTCATGTAGGTTTGTCATTTAATGTCCAAAATTCATGTGAAAGCTAGTCATTGATGTGTTGGTATACTCCTGAAAAGGTATAAATTAGTTTTCCTGAGGGTTGGTGTCGGCACTATTTTTTNCACTTAGAAGAATAATTTAAACAGACATGAAGTTATTTTAGGAGCGAATTGTTCTCCAAAATTTTGACGCTTACAGTTGAAAGAAGTATCACGATGAGATAAACTTGATAAGTGAAGGCTTGTAAGTTGATTAAAATATATCCTAATCAATGTGATGTTTGCAGTGCTTCAATTCATGGTATAAAAGACATAAGTTTTTATATTTAAATGGATGAATATGATTGCAAGAATTCTATAATTTTATAGAACCTTACTCATTACCACCCAACTTTTGTCGTCTACTAACACCAACGAACATAAAATTTGTCAGTAAAACAATGTCCATCAATCAATTTTGATGTTAACCAATGTCAATACGTAAAATAAGCTCATCCATTATTTACGGTTGATGCTTGCAAGTTTCTAACATTTTGTGCAAGCCTTCACAATTAATGGGCATTTCTTCCTATATGGAGATTGACTAGTCATACGACTTGACATTGCCATACTTTTGATGTTTACAGTTAATTCCATCCAATGCCTTTCGAAGAGTATTGTGGAACATCTCATCCGAACCTTTATGATAGCTTGGTTCCCTCTTCATAAGAGAATGACTGAGCCGACTACCTAATGGTTTCACATGATTTTTGTTGTTTTCCCACTTTTGTTAACAATCTATTGTTATCCAATAAACATCGACTTCTACATCTGTGAGTCATCGATACCTAGCAATCTCCCTTATGATCTTCTAATTTTTTTCTCATATAAGGAACGTGACCAAACTGACCATCAATAACCTCAACTAAAAAAAGCAGCAAAATGAATCTAAGGCTATCTTATAAAAAGCAATACGATGTCAAATAAAATGATTTTAAAAAATTTACTATTGCATATAATTAGCTTAATGAAAAAAATTCAAAAATATTAATGTTAAAACATTTTTGTACTTCTAGCCATCAATTTCTTAGTGTTTCTTATTTGTAACTTCATCAAATAAGATAAACAAGCAAATTGGTCATTGCATCAACCATTTCCTCAACCTTGTTAAATCTTGTTCACTTGAAACTCTATGTTTAGTCACTCATTTAAAAAATTTTACCTTCTCAATCTCAACGGAAGCATGATTAACATTTATAGTACTCTATAATATGATGGCATTGATGAGCAACTTTCTTGACATATTAGTCGAGATTTCTGGCTCTACTGCATCGTTTTGGGTAGGCTGGATTAGAGTTTTCACCTTGGTGTTTATTTTAGATTTAGTTTGAACGTTCACGTTATCTTTGTTAGTGATTTTTGTAGGCTAAATATCCAAACTAGTTCTATCAATTTCATTGATCATTTTGAAACTATAAAAAGTCACTACCATTCGGTACTTTAATATCAATAGATTCTTTGTCCTTTTATCCACAATGGTTGGGTAATTTCAAATGAACCCTTAGATATAGTAATATCAAAAATAAAAGACTTGAAAGCTTAAATGATCAATAGATAAATTGGGNGTAGGCTAAATATCCAAACTAGTTCTATCAATTTCATTGATCATTTTGAAACTATAAAAAGTCACTACCATTGGATACTTTAATATCAATAGATTCTTTGTCCTTTTATCCACAATGGATGGGTAATTTCAAATGAACCCTTAGATATAGTAATATCGAAAATAAAAGACTTGAAAGCTTAAATGATAAATAGATAAATTGGATTGTTGACTTATCTTGAGGTTCAAATAATTAAGTATTACTAATACATGATTAATTTGGAGAACCATGATGAGTTGTTAGTATAAATCGGGGGTCGGTAATGTTAATTCCCTCAATTATGCATTGAAATATTTTGATGTAAATAATTTGCATTGATTTTTGCATCGTATTAGCTTCAGATTTTGTTTATTCTACATGTGTCTCTACTTTTGCGCCTGAAAACATCGGAAGATAAAAAATATTGTAGGATTACCATTGAATTTGAGGCAGATAATATTGATAAACAACAGAATATAATTAACAATTTAGCATAGCATTTTTTGATGCAAAACACACACAAGTGTGACTCAAATCTATAATAGAAAAAAAATTTAAAAGATCAATTTCATCTTCACAACTTGCACGCAATATTACACATCTCATACCACATTATATCCAACTATATCATAAATCAAATGTCTAAAAAAATATCATTAATGAAAAAGAAGATATTGTCACAAATTTTCTCAAAAAAAATAGTAAAGTTAACAAAAAATTTTACAACAAATGTTCAAATTAAAGCTTAAACATAAAAAAAAAACATAAAAATAAACTCCTCCTCCTCCCCCTCCTCCTCTGCCGCCTCCTCCTCTAAAGATTTCAATGACTGCTTGACTGACGATCTGCTAAAGTTTTTCACATGCTCTTTAGAGTCCTTGACCCTATGTTAGCCTTCAAGCATATGCTAGCACAACTGACAGATCTCTTTATTCATTGTAGTCACCTGCCTAACAAGTGTCAACTAGTATGACTGTGAGGAGATCGGGGAACTCAGTATAGGACCATGGGAGAGCTTTAACTCAAAGGTTATGCTCTTCGTTGCAATGCCATAAACCCTCTAATTCTTCTTCCCTGTTGCTTAGGTCCAAAACTCGTACTCGGATAGCACAGTGGTAGACTAATTAAAAAGTATTTTCAAAAAAAAAAAATACAGCATGAAGAATAAAGATAATATAATGTTAAAAATTACTTATGAGTCTCCTTTTAGCAGTAAATGCATCCTCAAGGAAGGAGGGCATGAGTCGATAGGTCAAGCTTAAGAGGTGTGTCTACAACAGGTTGGGAAGTAGGTGTGGAAGCAATAGACACCATAGACGACGGGGCATCAGTGATGGAGCAGGTGTCGCAGGAGGGGTGGCAACAGTTGGTGCAGGAGCAGGTGTCGCAAGAGGAGTGACAACAACAATTTTTGAATCAGGTGCCACAAGAGGTGCACCATTAGTAGGCGTAGAAATACTTATGGAAGCAGTGGAAAAGGTAGATGATCTTTTATTCCTGCTACAGTAGGTAGTCTCGAGTGTCCCCAGAACACAGAGTCTCTGAGGTGGATGACCACCTGCACCACCTATGACCATATGCAAACAAAGGAATGACACTAATAAGATTAGTACTGACAGGAAAAATAATCATAAATAGAAAAAAAATGATGCAGTAATGAAAAACATAATAAACTGTTATGTCTAAAAACTGGAAAAGAGAATGTTCCATGCCTCAGTATAACAAAAGTAAAAGATAAAAAGTGGTACTAGCAACCACTAATCTAAAATTACATATCTTTGTTGTTAAGTTTCATCACAGGAACTCATCGTCAAAGATGCACCTAAAATTACTTCACTCTCATCATCATCCTCATCCATATCATGAGCAACTTCTTCCAAAATCCCTCTGTATCTGACATGCTTAAAATTACCTATTTTATTTGTACATTTTAGGCTCATTTGTAACGATATTGCGNGATGCACCTAAAATTACTTCACTCTCATCATCATCCTCATCCATATCATGAGCAACTTCTTCCAAAATCCCTGTGTATCTGACACGCTTAAAATTACCTATTTTATTTGTACATTTTAGGCTCATTTGTAAGGATATTGCTCTTTAATGAAAATATTTTGTGTGTTTTTTATTTCAGGTGCAAGAAATTCAATTTAAGAGAAAAAAGGAGCAAAATAAGTCAAATGAAGCTAAAGAGGAGAAAATTTTGACCTGGCTCCTTGAGGCTATGTAGTTTCGGAAGGCTGGCGCCTAGGCACCACAAATGGTCTCTTAGGCAATAGAAATGATTAATATTTTATGCATTGAATTTGGATGAATTTTGAAAAGGTACCTGAAATGACCCTTGGTAATTTTTAGAGCTTTATGTATAGAAAAAATTTTCAAATGAAAAGGTGTGGGCGGAGAAGTTCTTGGGTGGGTTAGACCACCATTAGAGTGGGCGGCCACCATAGAGAGAGAGTGGTGATTCTTTGTGATAGTGGGACTTTTGTGAGTCATGTGTGATTCTATTGGAGCAAAGGGCAGTCAAGGATCTGCAAAGGATTGTTTGGGGAAGAGTTTGAGATTAGTATTTGTACTTTTGTTTAAGGTTTGTTTTGTACATTTAAGTTTTAATATAAATCATGTTTTGTTATGTTATTCACATGAGTTGTAAGTAGATTTCATTTTCGTTCTCCTTGCAATAAGCAATATTCATGTTATGGATTTGTATTGCTTAGAGTTTCTTTATTCCAAAAAGAGTGATGGTATTTTCATCGGTTCTTCATTTACATTGCAAACTGGCCACTTGTAATGTTAAAATCTGTTGCAAATATATAGGGATATGATTTCATCTACCTAGTGAATACAACATTAACCTTTAGGGTGGGAGGGGACTCAATCCACTGGTTAGTGCAAATAAACAGGGATATAAGTTTTAATTGGTGTAGAATTGGTGTTTCTAGTGTAACAGGCTAGAATCTTAACGAGTTCGATCTAAAGTTTGGAACCTAAGACCCGGTTAGTCCTATAGAAAGGGCACAATAGGTAATCTGGAAGTGAGAGGCTAGATTCTACCCATTATAACCATATCAATTGGGAACTTAACTTTAGATTAGCCAATATTCTTTATGCACTCAGGAGAGGGTAAAGAATATGTATACTCCTATTTGTCACAAAACTACTTTTTAACCTTTAAACATTTGATTCATACACTGATTATGAACTTATTGCAAGGGGAAAGATTCCTTACATAAGTTAAACTCTTTTACATTTAGTTAGTTTATAATCTTTGCATTTATCTTTAGTTTTAATTTAGAACTTGTAGGAATTTAGTAACTTTATTTTACACCAGAACTTGTTATTATATTTCCTAAATACTTTTCTATAGTTTTAAGTAAAGGTTTCACTAACACTATACAAAGAGTTACAACTTCTCTGTGGGATTGAAACTGGGGTTTTCTTAAATAAAACTCTATATTACTTGAAACGATACGTATACTTGCGTAGTACCGCTAGTGTGAAAATTATTATTCTAACCTTCATAATATTTTATTTGTTCACACTAACTGCTAAATATAAATTGGGTCAAGTTTTTTGTCATCTTTTGGAATATAAATATCTGCGTAATTGCAGGTCGGGTAAAGTTTTTGGCGCCGTTGCCGGGGAAGCGACGTAATTTTTTTAAGACTTAAAATTTTTTTTGAAGTATGGAATTATTATAGGAAAATTCTAGTTTAGTGTGTTTTAAATAATTAAAAAAATAGAGCAAAATTGGATCAAATAAAGCAAGATGGCACAAAATGAATTGGCGCCTAGGCGCCAGTTTCTGGCACCCACCAAATAATCAATAATTCATTGCTGAATATTTCACCACAAATAATCAATAATTCGGTTCTAATTTCTAGACGAGGTGAAGACTCCAGCCTAGGTCTTCCTCTACTCAAATAATCAATAATTCATTGTTGAATATTTTGTGGTGGTGGGGCTGGAATTTCATCAAACCAAGTTTGAAGACCTTCCATGACATTAAAGTTGCAAGTCGTTTTTTGCTTGTTAAGTTGATGAATTCGACTGACTGATCTGTTAACAATTTTTACTAAGGAAGTTTTCGAAAACAAATCAGGTGACTATTTGTTCATGAATAATCTATATAACAACATACATACTCATATTTGATGAAAAAAAAAACACCATCAAATGAATTTTGATGAAACTATAAAGATCTTAAAGCATTGAATCTCTGGATTATAAAAATAATACATTTTTTTTAGAGCATATGTGTTTTATTGTTAGTAAATCTATAGTCAGGAGACTACATTGTTCAGAATAATAAAACAGTACTGAAAAGTTTTCCGCTCATTCCAAAATGGCTTGGGTTTCACTTAGAAGAATAATTTAAAATAACATGAAGTTATTTTAGGAGCGAATTGTTCTCCAAAATTTTGACACTTAGAGTTGAAAGAAGTATCACGATGAGATGAACTTGATAATTCAAGGTTTGTAAGTTGATTAAATATATCCTAATCAATGTGATGTTTGCAGTGCTTCAATTCATGGTATAAAAGACATAAGTTTTTATATTTAAATGGATGAATATGGTTGCAAGAATTCTTAATGTATACAGTTTTAGAACCTTACTCATTGCCACCCAACTTTTGTCATCTACTGACACCAACAAACATAAAATTTGTCAGTAAAACAATGTCCATCAATCAATTTTGATGTTAACCAATGTCAATACGTAAAATAAGCTCATCCATTATTTACGGTTGATGCTTGCAAGTTTCTAACAATTTGTGTAAGCCTTCATAATTAATGGGTATTTCTTCCTATACGGAGATTGACTAGTTATACTGCTCGACATTGTCATACTTTTGATGTTCACAGTTAATTCCATCCAATGTCTTTCAAAAAGTATTGTGGAACATCTCATCTGAACCTTTATGATAGCTTGGTTCCCTCTTCAAAAGAGAATGATTGAGCCAACTACCTAATGGTTTCACATGATTTTTGTTGTTTGCCCTCTTTTGTTAACAATCTATTCTTATTTAATGAACATCGACTTCTACATCTGTGAATCAGCGATACCTAGCAATCTCCCTTATGATCTTCTAATTTTTTTCTCATATACGGAAAGTGACCAAACTGACCATCAATAACCTCAACTAAAACAAAACAGCAAAATAAATCTAAGGCTATCTTATAAAAAGCAATACGATGTCAAATAAAATGATTTAAAAAAATTTACTATTGCATATAATTAACTTAATGAAAAATAGTTAAAAATATCAATGTTAAAACATTTTCGTACTTCTAGCCATCAATTTCTTAGTGTTTCTTCTTTGTAACTTCATCAAATAAGATAAACAAGCAAATTGGTCATTACATCAACCATTTCCTCTACCTTGTTAAATCTTGTTCACTTGAAACTCTATGATTACTCACTCATTCGAAAAATTTTGCCTTCTCAATCTCAACGTAAGCATGATTAACATTTTTAGTACTCTATAATATGATGGCACTGATGAGCAACTTTCTTGACTTATTAGTCGAGATTTTTTGCTCTACTTCATCATTTTGGGTAAGCTAGATTAGAGTTTTCACATTGGTGTTTATTTTAGATTAGTTTGAACGTTCACGTTATCTTCGTTAGTGATTTTTGTAGGCTAAATATCCAAACTAGTTCTATCGATTTCATTGATCATTTTGAAACTATAAAAAATCACTACCAATGGGTACTTTAATATCAATAGATTCTTTGTCCTTTTATCCACAATGGCTGGGTAATTTCAAATGAACCCTTAGATATAGTGATATCCAAAATAAAAGATTTGAAAGCTTAAATTGCCAATAGATAAATTGGGGTTGTTGACTTATCTTGATGTTCAGATAATTAAGTATTACTAATACATGATTAATTTGGAGAACCATGATGAGTTGTTACTATAAATCGGGGGGTTGGTAATATTAATTCCATCAATTTTGCATTGAAATATTCCGATGTAAATAATTTGCATCAATTTTTGCATCGTATTAGCTTCAGATTTTGTTTAGTCTACATGTATGTCGACTTTTGCGCTTGAAAATATCGGAAGATAAAGAATATTGTTGGATTACCATCGAATTTGCGGCATATAATATTGATAAACAACATAATATAATTAACAATTTAGCGTAAGATTTTTTTAGGGAAAACAGACACAAGTGTGACTCAAATCTGTAACAAAAAAAAAATTTAAAGATCAATTACATCTTTACAACTTGCACGCAATATTACACATCTCATACCACATTATATTCAGTTATATCATAGATCAAAGGTCTAAAAAATATCATTAATGAAAAAGAAGATAATGTCACAAATTTTCTGAAATAAGAATAGTAAAGTTAACCCAAAATTTCACAATAAATGTTCAAATCTAATGCTTACAAATAAAAGAAAACATAAAAATAAACTCCTCCTCTAAAGATGTCAATGACTGCTTGCCCGACGATCTGCTAAAATATCTCCCATGCTCTTTAGAGTCCTTGGCCCTATGTTAGCCTTCAAGCATATGTTAGCACAAGTGACAGATCTCTTTATTCATTATAGCCACCTGCCTAACAAGTGTCAACTAGTATGACTGTGAGGAGATCGGGGAACTCAGTACAGGGCCACAGGAGAGCTTTAACTCAAAGGCTATGCTCTTCGCTGCAAGGCCATAAACCCTCTAATTCTTCTTCCCTACTGCCTAGGTCCAAAACTCATACTCGGACAGCACAATGGTAGACTAATAAAAAGGTATTTACAAAAAAAATACAGCATAAACAATAAAGATAATATAATGTGAAAAATTACTTATGAGTCTCCCTTCAACAGTAAATGCATCCTTGAGGAAGGGGGCATGAGTCGACAAGTCAAGCTTAAGAGGTGTGTCTACAACAGGTTGGGAAGTAGGTGCGGAAGCAATAGACACCACAGACGATGGGGCAGCAGCGGTGGAGCAGGTGTGACAGGAGGGGTGGCAACAGTTGGTGCAGAAGCAGGTGTCGTAAGAGGAGTGACAACAACGGGTTTCCAATCAGGTGTCACAAGAGGTGCACCATCAACAAGCGGGGAAGCACTTGTGGAAGCAGTGGAAAAAGTAGATGATCTTTTCTCCCTACTACAGTAGGTAGTCTCTAGTGTCCCTAGAACACAGGGTCTCTGAGGTGGCTGACCACCTGCACCACCTATGACCATATGCAAACAAAAGAATGACACTAATAAGATTAGTACTGACAGGAAAAATAATCATAAGTAGAAAAAAACGATGCAGTAATGAAAGACATAATAAACTGTTATGTCTAAAAACTGGAAAAGAGAAAGTTTCATGCCTCAATATAAAAAAAGTAAAAGATAAAAAGTGGTAGTAGCAGCCACTAATCTAAAATTACATATCTTTGATATTAAGTTTCATCACAGGAAATCATCGTCAAAGATTCACCTAAAATTACTTCTTCACTCTCATCATCATCCTCATCCATATCATGAGCAACTTCTTCAAAAATCTTTGTGTATCTGACACGCTTAAAATTACCTAATTTATTTGTACAATTTAGGCTCATTTATAAGGATATTGCATTTTAATGAAAATATTTTATGTGTTTTTGATTTTAGTTGCAAGAAATTGAATTTAAGAGAAAAAAGGAGCAAAATAGGTCAAATGAAGCTAAAGAGGTGAAAATTTTGACCTGACACCTAGGGGCTAGGTAGTTTCAGAAGGCTAGTGCCTAGGCACCAGAAACGATTAGTATTTTATGCATTGAATTTGGATGAATTTTGAAGAGGTGCCTGAAGTGACTCTTGGTAATTTTTAGAGCTTTATATACAGAAAACAATTCCAAATGAAAAGGTGTGGGTGGAGAAGTTTTGGGTGGGTTAGACCACCATTAGAGTTGGCGGTCACCATAGAGAGAGAGTAGTGATTCTTTGTGATTGTGGGACTTTTGTGAGTCATTTGTCAGTCTATTAGAGCAAAGGGCAGTTAAGGATCTGCAAAGGATTGTTTGGGGAAGAGTTTGAGATAAGTATTTGTACTTTTGTTTAAGGTTTGTTTTGTACATTTGAGTTTTAATATAAATCATGTTTTGTCATGTTATCCCCATGAGTTAAAAGTAGATTTCATTTTCTTTCTCCTTGCAATAAGTAGTATTTATGTTGAGGATTTGTTTTGCTTAGAGTTTCTTTATTCCAAAATATGTGATGCTATTTTCATCGGTATTTCATTTACTTTGCAAACTGGCCACTTGTAATGTTAAAATCTATTACAAATATATAAGGCTATGATTTCATCTAACTAGTGAATATCACATTAACTTTTAGGGTAGGAGGGGACTCAATCCACTGGTTAGTGCAAATAAATAGGGATATAAGTTTTAATGGACGTAGAATTGGTGTTTCTAGTGTGACAGGCTAGAACCTTAACCAGTTCGATCTAAAGTTTGGAATCTAAGACCGGGTTAGACCTATAGAAAGGGCACAGTGGGTAATCTGAAAGAGAGAGGCTAGAGCCTACCCATCATAATCATATTAATTGGGAACTTAACTTTAGATTAACCAATGTTCTTTATGCACTCAGGAGAGGGTAAAGAATATGTATGCTCCTATTTGTCACAAAACTACTTTTTAACCTTTAAACATTTGATTCCTACACTAATTAAGTACTCATTGCAAGGGGAAAGATTCTTTACATAAGTTGAACTCTTTTACATTTAGTTAGTTTAGAATCTTTGCATTTATATTTAGTTTTAATTTAGACTTGTAGGAATTTAGTAACTTTATTTTACACCAGAACTTGCTATTATATTTCCTAAATATTTTTCTGTAGTTTTAAGTAAAAGTTTCACTAACACTATACAAAGAGTTATAGTTACCCTGTGGGATCGAAACTGGGATTTTCTTAAAGAAAACTCTATATTTCTTGAAATGATACGTATACTTGTGTAGTACCCCTAGTGTGAAAACTATTATCCTAACTTTTATAACATTTCATCTGTTCACACTAGCCATTAAATATAAATTGGGTCAAGTTTTTTTGCCATCTTTTGGAATATAAATATCTGCGTAATTGCAGGTGGGTAAAGTTTTTAGCGTCGTTGTCGAGGAAGCGATGTAATTTTTTTAAGACTTAAAATTTTTTTTTGAAGTATGGAATTATTATAGGAAAAATCTAGTTTAGTGTGTTTTAAATAATTAGAAAAATGGAGCAAAACTGGGTCAAATAAAGCAAGATGGCACAAAATGAACTGGCGCCTAGGCGCCACTTTCTGGCACCTAAGCGCTAGATCCTGTACATAAAAATAAGAGCCCGACGCCATGGTGCTAGGATCTGTCACCTAGATGGCAGACAGTTACATTGGGCTTCTAGAAGGTTGGCACCTAGGTGCTACGGTTAGGGCATAGGCATCAGACTCAGTTTACTTCAAGATGTAATGTATTTGGAAAAATTTTGAAGGGGCATCTAAAGTGACTCTTAGAGATTTGGAGAGCTATATTAAAAGAGAGATTTATAAGTAATAAAAGGGGGTGCCATGATTATTATTGAGGCATTCCGTATGAGAGTGTGTGTCCAAGTGTGTCCAAGGGTGTGTGTTTGGAGTGTCTCTTGAGTTGAGTTTATTGGTGTGAGTGCGTAAGAAAAGTTTGGAGAATGCTTCAAAGGAACTTCTGAATTTTCTTGAGGAGGAGTCTGAGATAAGTATTCTGTATTTTTTTTAGTTTTGTTTTATTGTGTAAACCTGATTATATATATAAATTAATGTGTTGTTGTGTTTACCCCATGAAATATAAGTAGTTTTCTTTATCGTTCTCCTTGTGATGAGAAATTATCATGTGAAGGATTAAAATTGTTTAGAATTTCTTATATCCCATAATTGTAATGGCAATTTCACATGTACTTAATTTACATTACAAAATGGTCATTTGCAATGTTAAAATCTATTGTGAAACATAATGAAATGATGAGAAATAACATCATGGTCACACAATGTCTATTAAAAGACAAATCTTGTTAAACATTACACAACATAATGTGTAGACTATCGATAAAAAAACATGATGCATAAATATCAGAAACAAAAATAAATCGAGCTCAAAGTGTCAAACATTAAACGTAGTCATTTTCACGACATATTTGTTAAATGTCTGTGGTGATAACTCTTGTCAATGGATCTGTAATCATAAGATCGGTGCTAATATGCTCAATTGACACTCTATGTTTCTTAACTTCTTATTTAACGACAAGGTACTTTAATCCCATGTGTTTAGCACCTTTAGAATACCTGTCTTTTTTAGAAAAGAAGACTGTTGCAGAGTTATCGCAGTAAATTGTTAGCGGCTTGACAATGATGTCGACAATTCCAAGACTTAAAATAAAATTTTGCAGTCATAAGCCCTGAACTAGAGCTTTGAAGCATGTCATTGTCGGCATTGTTTTGGTTGGAGGAGTTACCCGTTGGAAGCTGTCGGTTGTCAGAATCGAAATATCGTCGCCCGCNGAAGGACATTTTAATTTTCATATATATATATATATATATATATATAAGTTTTAGAAAAATATAAAATCAAACTAACCCCATATTTTTCATAATTTAAATGAAAGAGCATTATACATCAAAGTATGTATCTATCCCAAAGGATAAACACAACTTGAGGGTGAGGCTCGATCAAATAAACTAAGAAATATATGACATTCATTTGGTCTACGAAACCGTTTTATTTACCGACAATTTCCCCTATTTAATATAAAGAATTAAATAGGATTTATTTTAAGCTGGGTTCGGACAAGCTTCCTATAAGGGCAATCCCCTATAGTTAATTACATCTTATATAACCGAAGTCACCTAAGAAAACTCTCGATAAAAATCAGGAAATATTATCTTCAAGGAGTTCAAAAGGATAAGACTTTCCAATGAAATTGGACAAATAGGTATGAAATGGAAATAGCTCAAATTTGAAACATTTTATTGTAGAATCTAAATGAGGAAGAACTAGGGGATGTCATAGATTCGTAGGAGAACCTTGGTGACTTCCCAGTCCATCATATTATTTGGCTTCAGTTTTGAGGAAAAGTAATTTAGGTGTTTTATCCTGCCAATTTTATTTGTTAGGGCTTACATTTGTGTGAGACGATCACACAAATAGTCTGGAAGATATGAGGATTTAGGTCATGACGAACGACAACCTCAGAATCCTAAAATAAGTCAGGGCTTAGATTGTACAGCAAAGCTATACAAAAGCCTAAAGATGAGTTGAGGATTTATGTTGCACTAGGCAGACAACCTCAAAATCCTATGGCTTATTGTTTAATTATAAGGAAAAAAATTGATTTAGTTGGGGAAGACATGTTTTGCTGTTAAAGATGGTCGTGCTGCCCACCATGTTAGCTCCAAGCTCCTTGTTGTGGCAAGTTCAAGTTTTCTAGTGTGTCAAGTTATGATGTCAAATCAGATGTCCCTATGGTTGTAGTTCTTTAAATGTTATGGGGCATATTAAAGTTGATTAGAGCGATACCGGTTAGGATCTTACGGTTCCCTCGTTCCGGTACCATTATTTTTTATTAGATTCACTTAGTCCAAATGAATTTACGAAACTCAACTTAATGAGTTTCATACTTTCATTTAGACCGTGGGAAGCCTCGTTAGCAACAGTAGGTTGCCTCCTCCGAGGGATTCCCGATCATCTGATAACGACGTCTTAATTTAGTTGCAATTGTTATTTTGTGATGTTTGTGATTAAATTTTGAGTTATTTTATATTTTAAATGTCGTGGCGGTGAATTTTATCTTGTTTGATTTTAGTTTTAGTTTTGGTTTTGCGGCTATCCTAGCAATTTTAGTTTTCATGCAGGGTGACATCGTTGTTTAACATGCAGGTTTGTGTTTTTTGTTCATAAATGCAGGTAAGTACAATAACGTACTGAAAAGTAAAGTACGGGAAACTAAAAATTCAGGTAAAATAAAAGCGTACCTGGATGGTCTCCCTTTCATCTTCAACTGAAACTCAAAATGCATGTGAGAGCATTTATATGTTAAAAGTATTTTATGTAAAGTGGGGAAATAATGTTCTGGTGATCTACCAAATCCTAAATCATATCTTGGTAAACCCTTATTAATTCATCTGAGGATGATTTCATTAAGCAAAACACACTAAGTTTAGTAGACCTCCGAGATATCCAAAAGGTCGGGAGAAAGAAACAGGTCCATGCTTCCCTCTCACCACCTGATGAGAAATCTCAAGCTCATTTAAACTTATTATGTTGCTTAATAAGTCATCTTGTAAATAGCTCTAGTGTTCAGTGAATATCGATGTTTCAATTATCTCAAAGAGCAGGGTAATTATCATTTGTCATTTAATTTGAGAGTTATGTAGGTGAAGATCTTTAAAAGGGGCAAGTTAATGCTATTAAGACACTTCGCCAACTTTAGCTTTAGCTTGGGAATGTAGTGTTTTAAAGGTGTTCAATTTCTAGTTACATTCACTTTTCTAATCCTCATTTAACCAAAAATTTATTTAGCCTAGGTCACTACTAAGCCCTTAAGACCTTGGTGGACATATTAGTAATTTTTGAAAGAAGTTGAATTTTGAGTGATAATAATTCATTATCAAAACATTTGAATGTCATTTGAACACCAAATAGGGGTATTAAATTAGTGAGTTATTAACATCCAAAATTATACCCCTATGCCTAGGATCATTTAATTTAATAGACCTCCAAATCTTAATGATTTAAGAAATTTAGGAAATTACAAATTCATCATTTTATTAAGAAAAGTGAAATTGGTTTCTACCAATTAATTTCTTATGTTTCAATCATCTAAATATGTTAATTTAGATTAAATTTTACATATCTTACCCTCTTGAATTGAGCCTAAATGTTAAANTATCAAAACATTTGAATGTCATTTGAACACCAAATAGGGGTATTAAATTAGTGAGTTATTAACATCCAAAATTATACCCCTATGCCTAGGATCATTTAATTTAATAGACCTCCAAATCTTAATGATTTAAGAAATTTAGGAAATTACAAATTCATCATTTTATTAAGAAAAGTGAAATTGGTTTCTACCAATTAATTTCTTATGTTTCAATCATCTAAATATGTTAATTTAGATTAAATTTTACATATCTTACCCTCTTGAATTGAGCCTAAATGTTAAATAGGGCTAGATTTTCAAAATTGCACTTTTGCCCCTAAGGCTCTATCACTTCATAATTCATCAAATTTAATTCAAATGACTTTAGGATTTTTATTCTACCTCACTCATGAATCAATTAAGACATCAGAGGTGACAATGTGATTTTTCAAAATTTAATATAATTTACAGGATTATTTACATGCAAAAATAGGATTTTTCAAAGAAAATTCAATAACTTGACCAAGGTAAAGCCTAATCACTTGAAATTTTAACTAGAGGTAGACCTAAACTAGAGAGCTACTTGAACAAAAGCTCATGATTTTTTGAGTTTTATTTGAATTAATAGAATTATTTTAATTTATGGAGTATTAATTAATTATAAAATATTTCAAATATGAAAAATTAAGTTTTTCATTTTTATTAAATCTCTCTGAGGTCAAAGAACCTAGAAAATACTAATTTCACATTTTTATGATTTTTCTTTTGAATTATTAGAATTATTTAAATGAAAAATTTTTAAAAGATCCTTTTGAAAATTATCTTTAAGGTTTTAAAATTCAATGTTTTTATTTAAAAGATTAGGAAAAAATATTCTAATTGCTTCTAAGTGCTTAGCAAACAATTTATAACATTTCCATGAATTTTATTAATTTTATGACTTTTATTTTTTTGTTATTTAAATATTCAAAATATGCTTAAAAAATGAAAATTTTATTTTAATTACAATTTTATTTCTAGAAAATTCTTCTGATCACATAAAACTCCCAAAACCAATTTTATAATTTTTAAGTTATATTTTGATCGTTAAAAATCATTTTAGTGTCGAAAATGCTATTTAACTTAGAAAACCAGATTAGGTTGCCAAATGAACTCCAAATGTTTTGAAAATTTTATGGGGAGTCCTCTGAACTTTAGATTATAATGGAGAATAAAAATCAAGTCATTTAGATTTTTATTTTTTCCAAATTAATTTTCTTTGTATCTTAGGATTTTATGAAAATTAGGTGTGTTCTTAATGACTTGGCTCATGAAAAATTTTTCTTAGGGTTCTTTGATCATAATGAACCTACCAAAATTTTCTTAGATTTTTTCTAAGCAACATGTTAATTACCATGATTAATTTATGCAAATAATGAACATAAACTTGAAAAATATGGATCTCTGTCTAGGGGTCTCCTCTGACTTTGGAAAAATCAGGGAATATTCATCATGACATAGGCAACAACATGTCAAAATGTCAAGCCATGGTAAAATACTTGAATGCATGGAGAATCAAAATACTTAGAAAAATATTTAATTAATTAAAAATAAAACATGTATCAAATAAACTTTGAACCATTTCCACATTGTTCTCCTCTATTAACTGAGCACTGAGGTATTTTTCTTTTATTTTTGTAATTTGTCTGTGCAAAGATATAATTTTTCAAAGCTATGGGCATTTAAATAAATAAAAACATCCCTATTTTTCTATTCAAACACGTGGAGCCACATCAACCTACTGCGTCTCCGAAGCTCTGTATGGCACGCTTTGGTTGGACGCTGCCGTCTAAGTAGCCACTGAATCGACCCATGCTTTATGTATCGAAAGTACTATCCGGCTTCATCTCGTCTGTCCGTTTGATACACACGCCATCCAACGACTCCCTGTCATCTTCCCTGATAGCCAAAACTTGTGACCGTCAACCCTAAAACCTTAACATCTCCCTCATTTCTCAACCAATGATCTCAGGTTTGATCTTGTAGACTCGTCTAAGTGAGATAAACATATTTATATGGTAAACATGCCATTAAACTAACCCTAATCACATAGAGAATCAAAATAAGCTCGAGAAGAGGGGAATTTCAATACCTTTGCTCTGAGAAGGGAAGCTTCAATCAGAGGTGCTTTGCACATTCGTGGAGGTCCAAGGAGGCTAGGGATTGGGCCTCTAGTCATGGTGAAAGGTCTAGAACCAAATTCGATCAAGGCCGAATTTGGGTGTTGATCAAAGTCTAGTGTGGAGGCTCTCTATGAGGGGGCTTCTTCTCCTTTCACTATTGTGAAGGAGTGGGTGAGTTTAATTGAGATTTGGTGCACTATGGAGGCGTGGCGGAGAATATCCTATCTCCGGCCAGGATTTGAGCTCAAAAGTTGAGCTCCGACAAGGGAAATGAGGGCAAGGAGGTGGTTAGGTTGACCTGAGTAGGTCTCAAAGAGGCTATGGGAACAATTTGGAAGGGTGTTCTTCAGAAAATTTCAGCACCCTTCCTTTAGCCATGAAGAGGCCATTTTATAGCCATGTCTGGAAAGTGGAGCTCAGGGCTTGGCCTTGGGTGCAAAATTCTTCTGAAGTGGTGGGCTAAGAGGCTCTAAAGCTTAATCAAGGTGAGCTGGTCCCTAGGGTTGAGATTGAGTTTCATTTAGGGATGGTGGCCCTCAGTTTTGAGGTGCTCCGGTGACTAGGTCGGCCTGCAAGGCCAAGGGAGGTGGCTAGGAGGTCAGGTGAGCCATAAGAATATGTCATAACCATTAATTTGGGCTGGTGATGGGATTTGGCAAAGATCTCATTGGCTTAATCAATTTAGGAAACAAATCCCTTGATTTAGGAGACCTTTGGTCCATGGCTCATTTAGGGTGGGTTAAGTGAGTCTATCTTAGTCACTAGGATCCAGAAATTGGTTGTAGAAGTCTTGCCTTTGTTAATTTGACATGCCTAGGTCAATTTTGGTTCATGGGTTCAATGTGGGTCTAAATGTCCAAAAGTTGCGTTTGGGTTAGACTAGCCATGACTTTGAGCCCAATTTATTGATCAAGATTTTGTAGATGATTGTAATGAAGATTTTTGGAGAAGGATTGAAAAGATTTTGGGTCCAATTGGGGGTTCAATTTGAAGGATTTTGGGTCAATTTGGGCATGTTGGGCTAAACTTGGGTCTAGGTTGGGCTAAGTGCAAATTGATTGTTGAGAATGGTCTATAGGAAATCATGAAGAGTTCAACATAAATTGGGTGTCAATTTTGGGGTTAGGGCAATCAATTTGGTGGAATTTAGATGTATGGCCAATTTGGGGCAAATTTGGGAATTTTTGGACTTGGGTTAAAATTGAATGCAATTGAGGCTTCTCCAAGGCCAATTGAAGGTCAATTTTGGTGTATAGGATTGTTAGGAAGAGTTTAGGATTCAAATTAGGGGAAATTTGGGCCAAATTGATGGACATTTAAGATGAATTTGGGAAAATTGACTCTTTAAAGGCAATTTGGGGGTTTTGGTCAAAATGGTCAAATTGGCCAAATTTGTTTCAATTAAAGGGTCCAAATTGGTTTTGGAGACATTTGGAGTGATTTTAGAGGTTTTGGGAAAGTTTGGGGTGCCAAGGGTATTTTTGTAATTTTGGACATTTGGTAAATTTGGAATTTTTTGGTAGTTTTGGGCAACTTGGGTATTTTGAAAAGGTTTGAAATGATTTTTGGACAAATTTGGATATTTTGGGTGGATTTGGAAATTTTGGCTAAATTTAGGGCTTTAAGGGTATCTAGGTAATTTGAGGGATTTTGGGGCAAAAGCCCCAGTTGGATATTTTTGGTAGAATTGGAGTGCCAACCACCATATATGAGCCATGGACCAGTGGAATCCCCATTTGGGTTTTCTATGTACTAGTCTTAGCTAAACCCTAGCCTAGGGCTAGTGGGTTTAGGGGATCATCTACATGAGTTTCCCAAAGGATCAAGGGATCAAAGTCAACAAATATTGGATTTAGGGTTGTGAGGGATTGTGAGTGAGAGTGAGTGTAGTGAGTGAAAGTGAGTGCCTTAGCCCCAGAAAAGCACCCAAAGTTAACCCTAAGGTCAAATAGTCTTATGGGAACTCTCCTTGAGCTCCCCCATAATGACCCCACCTACCAAGTGCTAGAGGTTATGACCAAGATGTAGAGCTTCAAGTTGAGTAAAGAAAATGGTATAATTTCTAATGGTGAGGGTTCCTTTTGTAGTTTTATAGGAATAGTCAACAGGAAAGTCCTGTAGCTAGACATTAGGCTTCTAAAGAGGAAAAACTAAACCTCAACCAAAAGTGAGGTCAACAGCCACAATTCAGCTTTCATAGTGGATGCTATGGTAATAGTCTGCTTTGCACTTTTCCATGAAATTGCTCCTTTAGCAAAAAGAAACAGATAACCAAATAATGATTTTCTGGTATTAACACATCCAATAAAATCTAAATCTGAATATCCTATCACTTCAAGATCATTAGATCCTCTATAAGTGAGCATGTGATGTTTTGTTCCTTGCAGGTACCTAAAAATTTTCTTTGCAGCTATCCACTGATCTATTCCTTGATTACTTTAATATCTTTCTAACATCCCAACAAAAAAAGCTAATGTATGGCCTAGTACAAATCTGAGCAGCTTCCAACAATTGATGCATAAGGAATTTCTTTCAACTATTTACGTTCTAAATCACTCTTTACATATTGCATAAGGCTGATTTTGTCTCCTTTTGAATTGAAGCAACACTTGCAGAGCACCCTTCCATATTGAATTTCTTAAGAACTCTATCGATATATGCTTTCTGAGATAGTCCTAACAATCCTTGAGATCTATCACAAAATATTTTAATTCCAATCACATAAGATGTCTCGCCCATATCTTTCATTCCAAAGTTCTTAGAGAGATAATTCCTTTTTTCATGCAATAAGCCAAGATCATTAATAGCCAGCAAGATATCATCAATATGCAGAATGAGAAATATGATCCGGCTCCCACTGACTTTCAGTTATATACACCGATAAATAGTGCTTTCTTTAAATCTAAAGAAAATGATGGTATCATTGAACTTAAGATACCATTGTCGGGAAGCTTACTTAAGTTCATATATTAATTTCTTAAGCTTACACACCATGTGTTCTTTTCCTTCAAAAAAAATCCTTTAGGATGACTCATGTAGACCTCTTCATCTAAATTCTCATTCAAACAGGCAGATTTTACATCCATTTGGTGTAACACCAAATCATAATGAGTTATTGATGCCATGATAATTCTAAATCAATCTTTCTTAAAAATTAGAAAAAAATATTTCTTTATAGTCGATGTCATCTATATGAGTGAAACCTTTGGCAACAAGTCTCGTTTTACATCTTTCCATATTGTCATTCGAGTTGTGCTTAGTCTTAAAAACCCATTTACACCCGACTCTTTTACAATCTTCAGGCAATTCAACGACATCGCAGACTTTGTTGTGATCCATTGATTTCAAATTATCTTTCAATGCATTTAACCATTTAGTAGAATTTGAATTTTTTATGGCTTGTGAAAATGAAATTGGATCTTCACTGATTCCCAAGTCAAATTCAGAGTCATGTAGATAAAATACATATTCATCATATAATAGATTGTTCTTATCGTTGAGACTTTTTAGGTACTACTTCATGTGGTTCATCTAATGCAGGTTCATAAGTTATAGTTTCATTATGAGATGTTTGATTATTTATTAGTTGTTCCTGTAAGTTGTCAGACTATTCAACAACTATTGAATTAACAACTTGAGATGAAATTTTGTGTAAATGAACTTGAACCTTTATTTCTTGGATCTCCAGTTTACGTGGTTTAAAATGCCCACTAAATTCACCATTTTTAATAACTTAACATTTTTAGCTTCAACACTTCTTGTACCTTGGTTAGGATAATAAAATCTATGCCCTTTAGATTTTTCTGGATTAATAATGAAGAAACAACTGGTTGTTCTTTAGTCCAGTTTATTTTTCATGTGGATTATAAATCATTATTTCGATTGGGCAACCCCAAACATGCAGGTGCCTTAAACTAAGTTTTCTTCATGTCCACAGTTCAAAAAGAGTCTTTGGAAGTGCCTTTCTAAGAATCCTATTTAACAAATATGCGGCAGTCTATAAAGCATGCATACACAATGATGAGGTTAAAGAATAATTATTCATCATACTTCTAACATTTCTATTAGAGTACAATTTCATATTTCTACAACACCATTTTGTTTTGGTGTTCCTAGCATAGTGTATTAAGCACATATGTCATTAGTTTGAAGGAATTTAGCAAACAGGCTTGGACATTGTCCAGATTCATTACAACTTGCATAATATTCACCACCTCTATCAGACCTGATAATTTTCACTTTTTTGTTTAATTATCTCTCAACCTCAGTCATAAATACCTTCAAGGCATCTAGTGATTAAGATCTTTCATGCAATAAGTAGACATACCCATCATGTGAAAAGTCATCAATAAGGGTGATAAAATACTTTTATCCACCAAGAGATGAAATATCAAAATGTACACAAACTTTATTATGTATAATTTTATGGAGTTGTGTGCATCTTGTGACAGCTTTCTTAACTGTGTATTTTATGTGTTTTCCTTTAATACAATCCATACAAATGTCAAGATCAGTAAAATCCAAATCATTAAGGATTATATTATGTACCAATCTTTCAATTATTTCCTTAGATATATGACCCAAACTTGTATGTCACAAATAAGTTGAACTTTCATTCATGAAAACACATTTAGTACCAACATTATGAAACAAGATCTAAGATTCTTAGCAAAAAGGTTATCAAGTTTAAGTTTATAAAGACCATCACAAAGAATATTAGAATCGATAAGATAATTGTGTTTAAATAAACTTAAACATCCAATCCCAAATTTAAAAGAGTATCCAAAAGAATCAAGTGTAGACAATGAAATCAAATCATGAGAAACAAATGGGATATAAAGTGTTTGAAAGAGGTCTAATTGATGTCCAATATCTAAAATCAATCCATAGGTTCTAATAGTTTCATTGAAGCATTAACTTGGTTTCCTATGAAAACATACTTTTCATTTGGGTTTATGGTATGGGTTGTAAGAAATCCCTGCGTCATATTAGAAACATGAGTGATACAACAAGAATCAATCCACCAAGTTTTATTTGGAACTTTTGCCAAATTTGATTTGAAACATACAAAAACACAATGTCTACCTTTCTTTTTTAACATGCTTTTTCATTTATGACACTCCATTTGATAGTGTATAAATTTTCTATAAAAAATGGCACTTAATTTTCTTATGTTCCTCTTTGTGAATTGGTACAGATAACACAATAATCTTTCGAGGTCCTTGTTTGCCCTTTCCATTCTTCTTTTCAGATTTCTTTACAACTCTTCTTTCATGACCCATAAGATTAATAAATTGATTTCTTTCTTTCTTAAGCCTTGTTTCTTCTTGAATAAGCATACATTTTAGTTTAGTTGCATTCCATTTATCTTACATAGTGTTATAGTTCATTTGAAATTGACTGTTTTCAAAAGGCAAGGAGTTGATGATAAACTGCACAAGCATATTTTCATTTACTTTCATTCTCATGGTCTTAAGTTTTGTTGCTATGTTCTTCATTTTAATGACATGCTCATGCATAGTACGAGAACCAACAAATTTCATGTTGGTATCTAGCAAGAGACTTATCAACAGAGTTAGACTCAGAACATTCCTCAAAAAAATTCTAGAATTTCTTAGCACTTCTAGTGTTAGAAATTTTACACTTTATGTTGTTTGCTACAGTCATTCGCATAAGCATTAAGCTTTATATGTTTGATTTCTCCCAAGCTTTATAGAAAGATTTCTGCTCTGCACTGTTAGAATCAGTAGGAGCAGGGGGCTTCACAGTCGTGAGTGTCAAATCTAGATCCAGAATACCAAGGTGAAACTGGACTTGCTCACGCCATTCATAGAAATTAAGCATATTGAATGTTTAAGAAGATGTAGCTTGTGAATGAAGAGAAACGGGAGTAAATACTACAAATAAATAAAACATGCTCATACATCAACGCTTTGAGTATTAAACTTAAATAAATATTCATATACAATCAGATTAAATGAATACTTTAATGGGGTATTGAAAATCTTCTTTGGGTAATATAACAATGCACAATAATAAACATAATTGATGCTTGAATTATTAGTTTAACATAATTGACAATTGTTTATACTCAAAATAAACATGTCTATTATATTTAGATATATAAACATATCTAACTAAATATATAAATATGTCATAATCATATTCAAATTTTCTTTGGGTAAAATAAATCCACATATATTTTACAATAAATGAATTTCAATATATTCATAATGAAATTAAAAAAAAAATGTTTCATAATAAGAATCACATACTTCTGAGTAATTAAATTTGTTAATTTGACATTTATTAGACATACTAATTTGGTCACTTTTGTGACTAAAAAATTAAACATAATATAGACATTAAATTAAAAATAATTTTCCAATTCACCGATTAACTTTAGTGATCTAATTCCAAGATCTAAGTTACTGCAGAAATTTTATCAATTAACATAAATAAAATTAAATGAAAAATCACAAATTCAATAATCGAGTCCTCTGATACCACATTTTAGAATTTTAAAATTTATAAAATATTCAATTTCATGAGCCAAAATTCATAAAATACATAATGACCAAGATCTTTGAATTCATAATTTTCACATACCCATAAATAAGATAAACATACATGTATTCATGATTGTAGAATTTGATCTGAACATCTGGAATTTCTCTCTCTATTCCTTATTACATTTTGTACTTTCTAACGGAGAGAAGACACATTTTTGTATCGGAAGAGAGATGGCTCCTCTTATTTATCCGTTATTAATCATCATTCATCAGGGTGACTACTGACCAATAGAATATAGGATAATTTATTTTAATTAATTAAAACGAAAGGATGCAGTGCCTATTGGGAGGAAACATGATTATTTTCTTTTTAATTAATTAAATATTATTATTATTAAAATAAATAACGGTGGGTCACGCAAGTAAAATAATGAAAAACTAACAGGTATCACATATAGATAATGTATGTTTGGATTTAGGTGTACTCAAATGTATTTAGATGAGGAAATCTTAAGTAAACTCTAAGTAACCCCAATTCCAATATATAAGTAATTTTTTTTTTCAAAATTGCAGCAAATGNTTGTTTGCCCTTTCCATTCTTCTTTTCAGATTTCTTTACAACTCTTCTTTCATGACCCATAAGATTAATAAAGTGATTTCTTTCTTTCTTAAGCATTGCTTCTTCTTGAATAAGCATACGTTTTAGTTTAGTCGCATTCCACTTATCTTACATAGTGTTATAGTTCATTTGAAATTGACCATTTTCAGAAGGCAAGGAGTTGATGATAAACTGCACAAGCATATTTTCATTCATTTTCATTCTCATGGTCTTAAGTTTTGTTGCTATGTTCTTCATTTTAATGACATGCTCATGCATAGTACGAGAACCAACAAATTTCATGTTGATATTCTAGCAAGAGACTTATCAGCAGAGTTAGACTCAGAACATTCCTCAAAAAATTTCTAGAAGTTCTTAGCACTTCTAGCATTAGAAATTTTACACTTTATTTTGTTTGCTACAGTCATTCGCATAAGCATTAAGCTCTATATGTTTGATTTATCTCAAGCTTTATAGAAAGATTTCTGCTCTGCACTGTTAGAATCAGTAGGAGCAGGGGGCTTCACGGTCGTGAGTGTCAAATCTAGATCCAGAATACCAAGGTGAAACTGGACTTGCTCACGCCATTCATAAAAATTAAGCATATTGAATGTTTAAAAAGATGTAGCTTGTAAATGAAGAGAAATGGGAGTAAATACGACAAATAAATAGAACATGCTCATACATCAACGCTTTGAGTATTAAACTTAAATAAATATTCATATCCAATCAGATTAAATGAATACTTTAATGGGTTATTGAAAATCTTCTTTGGGTAATATAACAATGCACAATAATAAACATAATTGATGCTTGAATTATTAGTTTAACATAATTGACAATTGTTTATACTCAAAATAGACATGTCTATTATCTTTAGATATATAAACATATCTAACTAAATATATAAATATGTCACAATCATATTCAAATATTATAAAATAAATTATCAACCTTTGGGCAATCCACATAATTTTATAATAAATGAATTTCAATATATTCATAATGAAATTAAAAAAATTGTTTCATAATAAGAATCACATACTTCTGAGTAATTGAATTTGTTAATTTAAAATTTATTAGACATACTAATTTGGTCACTTTTGTGACTAAAAAATTAAACATAATATAGACATCAAATAAAAAATAATTTTCCAATTCACCGATTAACTTTAGTGATCTAATTCCAAGATCTAAGTTATTGCGGAAATTTTATCAAATAACATAAATAAAATTAAATGAAAAATCACAAATTCAATAATTGAGTCCTTTGATACCACATTTTAGAATTTTTTAATTTATAAAATATTCAATTTCATGACCAAAATTCATAAAATACATAATGACCAAGATCTTTGAATTCATGATTTTTACATACTCATAAATAAGATAAACATGCATGTATTCATGATTGTAGAATTCGATATGAACATATGAAATTTCTCTCTATTCCTTATTACATTTTGTACTTTCTGATGGAGAGAAGACACATTTTCTTTTTGGAAGAGAGAGGACTCTTCTCTTATTTATCCGTTATTAATCACCATCCATCAGGGTGGCTACTGACCAATAGAATATAGGATAATTTAGTTTAATTAATTAAAATGAAAGGATGCAGTGTCTATTGGGAGAAAACATAATTATTTTCTTTTTAATTAATTAAATATTATTATTATTAAAATAAATAACGGTGGGTCACACAAGTAAAATAATGAAAAACAAACAGGTATCACATATAGATAATGTATGTTTGGATTTAGGTGTACTCAAATGTATTTAGATGAGGAAATCTCAAGTAAACTCTAAGTAACCCCAATTCCAATATATAAGTAAATTTTTTTTCAAAATTGCAGCAAATAATGTAGGGATAATTCCGGAACTTGTTATAAATAAATAAAAATTGCAAGATGTATACATATACCACTCAATTCTTATGTATGCACATATCTATCATCAGTATTTTACTTTTTACATTTATATCATGTAAAGCTTTAATATCACATGGGCAAAACTATCATTTGAATATATAAAGGAAGAAATACACCTTTTAATATGTGCTGGCATGTACGTAAATTTGAGGTTAAAATGTCAGATATGCAAACACATGGGATTCAAGTGGCAAGCATGTAAATTTTCTTATTTTTACTGTGTTATGAAATATTTCGACCATATAAAAGTGAAAACTAAAATTTAGATAATTGATGCTTACATACGTAAGATTGGATGATATGTATAAAAATGCCCCATAAAAAATAAAAATAACGATTGGTGGTGCCGAAAGTTATTGAGAATAATCGCATTAAAAGCGAAACCTAAAAACTTTTTTGCTTCATCAACAAAACTCAATACAAATAATAATGCAACAAAAAATTTATAGACAGGAGACTCACGAGAGGCTAGGTAGAATTCATACCTCAGCAGTAAGATACAAAAGTACTGCTGCTGCGAGGTAGACCGACGCGCCAGCACCGATGCGCTCCGCATACTTGCCTGTTTTAAGATAACGGGCTATACGACCAACTGGGAACTGAATNTGAATATATAAAGGAAGAAATACACCTTTTAATATGTGCTGGCATGTACGTAAATTTGAGGTTAAAATGTCACATATGCAAATACATAGGACTTAAGTGGCAAGTATGTAAATTTTCTTATTTTTATTGTGTTATGAAATATTTCGACCATATAAAGGTAAAAACTAAAATTTTGATAATTGATGCTTAAATACATAAGATTGGATGATATGTATATAAATGCCCCATAAAAGATAAAAATAACGATTGGTGGTGCCGCATACTTGCCTTTTTTAAGATAACGAGCTATACGACCAACTGGGAACAGAAGACCCGCCTTGCTGCTCATCGATTTCGGCTTCTTGGAAGCTTCGGAAGTTGTCTTTTTCCCTCTACCAGCCATAGCGGGCTTCTTGAAACAGACAAGTTCTTGTTGGTGGAAACCAAAAATGTGAATTTTGAAGCTTATGTACTATTTGTAAGATGTAATGGTATTTTGGACCAATCAAGGTCGACCACACGGATCTTTATTGACGGTGGCATTCGACCAGAGGGCATACCCGCCGGATATCTCGCTTACGCTGGAACAAACAGCAATTCGAGTAAGAAAGGTTATTTCTAAAATTTATATGTTGAATCCAGGAAATACGCCCATCTTATGGGCGGAGAGTACAGTCTAGAACGCTAAAAGAATGTCTAATTTTTATTCATGACATGGTTCTCCTATTTTTAAGCATAGGTCTCTTACAAAATTACATATTAGTTCCCACATCATTAAATTTTAAGGATAATATTTAGTAATTACAAAATTATTTGAATATAATAAGATCGGAGAACTGATTCGATCGATATGGCGATCGTCTGGTAAGCCTCGACCTGATCAATATTTACTCTGAAAGGAGGCTTCCTGTCGATTGTCCTGATGGTTGATCACTGCTTTGTGGGAAATCTCCTTGCACGTTCCGCCGATTGACCCGACCAATATTTACTCTGCCACATGCTGTAGATTGTTTCTATTCTGAGTATAAACCTTCTGAGGAAGAGCTGGAACATATTATAGCATATTTGACTGATGAATGTGGAGCCTGGAAGATTCGGAATGATCATAAGGTAAATTTTTCTTCTTCCAAGCTCAATGCCACCTCAAAGGCCTGACATTATTTTATTTATGTTCGTCTTCTTCCTTTAAATTATTTAAGTGAAGTGACTAGAGAAAGAACTATACTAAATTACTGCATTCAAGAGAGGAAACCTATTGATGTTGGCTCTCTTATTTATGATGTTATTAGTTCTCTGCGAGAGCTAGTACTATTTCAGGTCTTGAATTTCCATCTTTGATATTTACTATTTGCAAAGATCGTGGAGTAAAGTGTTAACATTGGGAAGAGCAGCTGAAGCTACCTAAGCCCATTAAGAAGGCTAATGTTGATGTGTGTGGACGACCTAGAGATAGGGTTCAAGGTGCACCTTCTGCTACTACTTCTAGGACTTCTACTGCTAGACCTTCCACTTCTACTCCTACTAAGCCTCCGTTTTATCCCAGAAGAGATATTTGGAACACTAGAATGATATGTTGTTTATGCACTTTTGTATGGAAGATATGGAAAACAAATTTGATCACATGGTAGTTTTTGTCAGGAGAAAAACTGATTATGATGCTGATTATGGTGATGCATTAGTGAAATTCATGAAGGGAGATCAGACTGTTAAATTTCCTACATGCCCTCGATTTACACCTTTTGAGAGTCGCAAGTCTATGGATGAAAATATCTCCTTTGATTCTGATGATGATGAGGAGGAGGAAGAGGATTAGACTTTATTTTCTATTATGTAGTAGTTATGATTTTTAGATCTTTCTCATATTGGATTGTTTATGTAAGTTTTGTTGCTCTCTATTTTTATTTTCACTGCTACTTTTGTTACTCTTTTAATTAGAATTGGATATGTGTCAGAGCAGTCTTTTACATTGCAAATTTTCATAATATATTTGTTTTTAATTTAAATTATCTACTACTCAACACTTATTTTTATTGTACATATACTATTCTCGTGCTTAGAAATTTAAAATATTTTCCTTTCTTCATACTTATTATAAACTTAATTATCTTAAAATAATAAAATTTAAGTTTGGGGGAAGAGAGAAACTTTTTAAAACTAGACCTTATTTGTCCCGAGTAAAGTATATTTTCTAAAATTATTTTAGTATAATTTGTGGTATGTTGAGATAGCTTGAGATAAACATATTTTTTTTATTTTATAAATAGTATAGTAAACTCAAGTAAAAGTTTCTAATAATAAGATTAATTATGGATTTGAGATATATAGTATAAGAGTATAATTTTTTTTTACTATTTAAAATAAAGAAAATTGTATTTTTGGGAAATATCTTGGATTTTTATTTGAAAGGAAAGAATTGAGACATTAAGAAAAATCTTTTTCAAGTCTAATACACATTTAATCAAGTAAGGAAATGTGAAAAGTTTTTAAGTTTAAGAAGAGAAATGTGGAGTTCAAAATCATTAAAGGTTATCCAGAGATAGTAACATGAAAAGAGAAAGAAATGACTGAAAATGATCCTGAAAGAAAAAGAAAATAAAAATAAAAATAAAGAAAAGCAAAAAGAAAAATATATGTGAGGAGATGCTTAATAAAAAATTGGCTTCATTTAAATCGTCTTAAGGAAAGAGGTTTAGTTGCATTTCTAAGCTTATTTACGAAGTATTAGTATCCTTACTAGTAAAGTTCTCATGATATTCTTTTTCATGTAATTTTTCTAAGTATCTTTAATATGACAAATTGCAATTATTCTTGAAATAAATAAGAAATCAGAATTCTTAAACTCGACTACTAGCTACTTTTACATTCTTGTTTTAACCTATGTTATTAAAAATCTTTCTAAAGTTTCACTATTGCATTTATAAAACAAAAACTATCAAAATGTTCAAGTAAAACTCACTTTCATAAGTTATATGTTCTATATATAGTAAGAAATGTTACTTGAGGACAAGTACCGTTTAAGTTTGGGGGAATTAATCCACCTTAAAATAACCTATTTTTAATGTACATTTTATGCTCAATTTTTTAGGATAATATGCTTTAATAAAGGGTATTTTTATGTTTTGGGTTGTAAGCACAAGAAAAAGAGTTTAGGAGCAAAAATGAGCAAAATGAGCTAAACTAAAAGAAAAATACCAAACCAGCTAAACTGGCGCTTAGGCGCTACATGCACAAAATGGCTGGCACCTAGGTGCTACATGCAAAAATTGGCTGGCACATAGGTGCAACAGTTTGGTGCCTAGGTGCCACTGTTATTTTTTAGAAGATTCTTTTAATGAGGCCAAATTTTGAAGAGAAATTTGAAGCAACCCTTGGTTATTTTCGAAGCTCTATAAACATGGATTAATTCCAAGGGGCTAAGAGAGTCAGATATATAGAGTCTCATAGTGTGTGAGTGTGTTAAGTGTGTAAAAAGCTTTCTCTGTGAGCCTTTATTACTCCTGGAGTTTGTGAGTCTTGTAAGTGTTGTTAGAGTCAGAGAAGTCAGAGAACTTCAAAAGAGTGCTTGAGGGAACATTCCAGATAAGTATTTGTATATTTTTCTTTAAGTTTTGTACTTTGGATTGGAGTTGTATAAATATGTTTTGTTTTGTTATCCCCATGCTTTGTGAGTAGTTTTCTTTCTCTATCCTTGTAAAATGAATCAATTAAGTGATTCTGATTTTGTTTAAAACTTCTTTTATTACTAACAAATGTGATGATATTTTTATCGGTCTTTTATTTACTTTACAAATTGGTCACTTGTATTGTTAAAACCTGTTGATGAATTTATAAACACGAAAGGGCTAAAATTTCTTGACTTGTAAGTATCACATTCTACCTTGGAAAGAGCAGTAGTGATTGTCCGAAAAGCGAGCAAATAGATAGGGAGATAAGACTTGATGGGCGTGGAATTGATGTTTCTAGAATGACAGGCTAGATTCTTTTATCGATTTGGTCTAGAAATTGGAACTAAGGGTCACTAGTAGATCCTATAGAGAGGGCACAATGGGTAATCTAGGATTGAGAAATTAGAACTTACCCAAAACTACTATTATTGTTGCCACCAACTTTAGAGATTAGTCAATGTTCTTTACACAATTTGAAAGAAGTAAAGAAGATGTATGCTCCTATTTTTCACAATACCACATTTAAGTTTCTAAACATTTTTGAAATCCTACACTGATTATGAATTATTTGCAAGGAGAAAGTCTCTTTTTATATATTGTCTAAGTCACTATATTTACTTTTATTTGCATGTTATAGAATTTAGCAAACTTAATTTTCATCTTGAGATAGTTGTTGTAATCTTAAGTAAAGTTTTCTTAAAATCAAAATTCATGTATTTCATTTCATTGTTTTCTTGTTTACATCCTCCCTGTGGGATCGATGTCGGGGTTTTTAAAGAAAACTCTATATTACTTAAAACGATACGTATACTTGCGTAGTACCCCTAGTGAAAAAAATTATTTCCTTAATTCTTATCCTTTTACATTTGTTCTCACTAGCCACTAAATATAATTCGGGTCAAATTTTTTCCATATTAAGGAACATAAATATCCTCATAATTGTGGGTCAGGTCATCAAACAAATTTAGGCTTAACCAAATTCCAACCTAACCTGGACTTAGTTTAACTTTAAGTCAAATAGGGTCTAACTTAACTTAAACTCAATTCAACTCAATCATCGACCAAACTCAAGTTAACCCAATTTAACTAATCCATTGGATCAACCGGGCCTAACTCGGGTTAACTCAATTCAACTCAACTTCTAGGACAACATAACCTAACTTGAGTTTACCCAATTCAACTGATCCCCTGGGTCAACCCAACCTAACTTGTGTTACCTCAATTCAAGTTAACATTCAAGTCAATCCGACCTAACTCGGTTTAACCAGTACAACTGAATCACCAAGTCAACCCAACCTAACTCAGGTTAACCTAGTTCAACTGATCCACTAGTTCAACCTAACCTAACTCGGGTTACCCAATTAAACTAAACTTTTAGGTCCACCTGACCTAATATAGGTTAATTCAATTCAACTGAATCACTTAGTCAACCTAACCTATCTTGGATTAACTTAATTTAATTGATCCATCATGTCAATCCGACCTAACTCAAGTTAACAAAATTCAACTGAATCACCGAGTCAACCCGACCTAGCTCGGATTAACCCAATTCAATTAATCCACTGGGTCAATCCAACCAAACTCAGTTTAATCCAGTTCAACTGAATTTCTGAATCAACCCAACTTAGCTTGAGTTAACCCAATTCCACTGAATTTCCAGGTCAACCCGACCTAACTTGAGTTAACCCAATGCAATTGATCTATTGTGACAACTCGACCTAACTCAGGTAAACCCAATTCAACTCAACTTCTGAATTAACTCGACCTAACTCGGGTTAACCCAATTCAACAGATCTCCTGTATCAACCCGACCAAACTTGGGTAAACTAATTCAACTCAGTACCCTGGGCTAACACGACCTAACTCAAGTTAAACCAAGCTAACTTTTCCCTTGGTCAATCAAACTTAACTTGGATCGGCCTGACTTGAGACTTAAATTTAAGCTTTGCTTAAGTCTCAAACCAAGTTTAATCATGGACTTATTTAAACTTAACCCAAGTTAGTCTTAAAAGACAACTCAAGTCTAAATTGACTTGAACTTCATCCATGTTTAATTTAACTTTAATTTGACTCAACCCAGGGTTTAACTTGGATCAGCCTAGCTAAACATTGTTTGGCCCTGAGTTAACCCGACTTGATTAAGCCTGACTCACCTCGAGCCAATCTAAACCAAGTAAGACTAGTTTGACTCCAATCAAGTTAAGTCAATCTGGGTGGCGAGATTCGTTCGTCTTTTGTGAGATTGGTTTCATTTGTGAGATTGGAGGATGAGGTGGTGGAATGGTTGTCGCAGTGAGGAGCAAGGGGGAGAGTCATGCTAGAACAAAAAGCATACAGAGATTGTGGCGGGGCTGCTTGCTGCAAGAGGAGAAGAGACCGGTTGCTCCAACATGAGAGGGATTGAGCTCATGTTGCGGATAGAGTGAAGGATGGGAGAAGAAGAGGCTGGAGAGGCATGTGACAGGTTGTTCAGGCATTAGAGAGAACAAATGACAAGAGGGAGAGATGATGAGGAGAGAGGTCTTCAGCTGTAGACGATGGTTGGAGCAAAGACAAAATTGTATGGGAGCTGTGGTCTTAGTCTAGAGCGGGGCTTCTCGCTTGACCATGGAGATGAAGAGGGAGATGACCAAAGGAATTGTGTGACGGTTTCACATAGATGATTTCGATTGGAGGAGAAAGAGAGACATAGATGGACGCTAGAGCAAAAGACTTGGGTTTGAGAAATTATGGGAGACCTGTGGATTTTTTTGCTTGAAGTAATAGGGAAATGGGTTGAGGTGTACGGTCTGGGGAATGAAGTATATTGTTAACTTATTTTATTTATTATAATCTGTTGAGTTTGCTTTCTCTGGTAGAAGGCATGCGCACATATATTCATTATGGGTGGCTTTGGCGTGAAACAATTAATAGGGTTGTTTTCATTAAAATATGATTATTTTATTATTTTATTTAAGTTTTAATTCTTGATTTGTTTGACACTAGTTTTCTGTGCAAAAATCTAAACAATTAAGGTGGCCTTTTTTGGAAAATTTGATATTGTAGTTGTACTTGCACTATCCGTTATGCTATTTGAGGTCGTTTGGGTGAGCTTTGTGAATATTTGTTTACTTTAGCTCTAATTGCGCACATCATGTCGACAACTTATTGTTTTTTTCAGGCTTGCTTCTTTTGATAGTAGAATAATTCTCTTGTCGTAATTTTGATATTCCGAACGTGCTCGCATTGTCCATTTTGTGAACGGTGTTGTTTTGACAACTTCGATGACAGTTGAAAGTAATTTCGGTCTAAACACACGCATTACACCGGCAATCTGTTTGCATATTTTCTCGATCATGAAGTCCGTTCTTTAGGTAGTTTTGATACATGAACTGCAGTGCATAATTCAATATTTTATTGAACTTCATCTTGGTGGCTTAGACAATGATTGAAATACATTAGGTTCAATCCATGAATTGTTGCATTCATTATTTGTTGCTCTCCCCGAATCCTAGTTACTCATCTTATGGAGTACATGTCAACAACTTCTATTCCTTTGTTTGCTTATTTTATACTCTATGTTCTGTCAATGATGATTTACCTTGTGAAGTTTCATCTAATATGTTTGTCTCTTGCAAACTTACAACCCCTGCCTTATGTTCCAGACTGCTAGTTATGCATCATATTGGGAGCTTTTAGGCTCCTACTTCAATATATTATTTGAGATATTTCATTTTAGAATTATTTAATTGATCTAATAATATAGTTACATTTTATTTACTTAGGCAAGGCGTGTAAGGAGTTTTAGTACTTGGATAGATTGTGATGAAGCGGGCCAAATCAGTTCTCCAATCATCTTTTTCCAATAATGCCTATATTACTATGAGACAAAACTATAAATAAAGCAAAAAAACTTTTCACTTTTTTTTTTTTATATACTTTGATCATTCAAGCTATAAAGCTCTTTAAACTTTAGGAGATTAATTATTCATATAAGAACCATTCCTTACATTCTCAATTACTAATTGAACCTTTGAGCATTTCCTATGCAGATATCACAAACAAAACAAATGTTATATGATTCTCTCACGCCAAAAGATTTAGATTCATGACATGATCCGACCCGACCTGTTGAAGGAAACAAAAAAAATTAAAAATAAGAAAAACACACCACACGCCAGAAAGTAAAATTTTCACACCCAAACGATCCATGTCTCACTAATAAGAACTTCGAGATTTGTTCTAGGGATGGGACTGCTGTGGTCTTCTCATGAAATTTCCCTCATCCCATGATGCAACAGCTGAGGTATAGTAGGCGATAGCGAATAATCCATGAATAAAGCAGAGGATCCCTCCAATGGAGAGAAAATGGCGGTGCCCGAACCCGCAAGTGGCTTTCGATTTGGAGTTTGACATGGCCCCAATCATCAGCAGTGAGAATCCGACCAAAACTATGACCCTGGAGACGGAAATTAGACAGAAAAGATTGTAAAATGGCTTCCACCTGGAAGCAAACTGCAATTTATTTCCTTGCATTGCTGCATTTGTTTTCTCTTCCCATTTATAATCGAGAAATTCTTTTGTTCAATACTTTAATTTATGTAATTCATCTAAATTTCATTATTATTAATATAATAATCAAAATTTAAATCATATAAAAAATATCTCCAATAACTATTTTTATATATGATGCTGATATTAGTAAGAATTTATCTTGATATCAACTACAACAATAGAAAAGAAACTTCACCATACTTTCTTACAAAAAGGTATTATTTACTTATCAGCAGATCCAAAAGATAATTTAAGTTGCGTAGTCTGATATCTCATAAAAAATCTCTAAAAGCAGTTTTAACCATATGTCAAATTTATGTTATCTCATTAATGATCTTTAGGGGATTAACTAAATTTTTCAGGCGCCCTACATTTTTAAGAAGTGCAGTAAATTTTTGGTGATATTCGAGGAATTACGAAATACTCACAAATCACAATTGAAGTTAATTAAAATAAAATCTGCACTGAGAACAAGATGACATAGTCATCAATTAATTACTTCATTTATTTTTTGTTATTTTTTCTCGCAGATTTGAATTAAATTAAGTCTAATTCTTAGTACTTGAGAAATAAACCAAAGAAAATATTGCAGAGCCGNTTTAACAGTATGTCAAATTTATGTTATCTCATTAATGATCTTTAGGGGATTAACTAAATTTTTCAGGCGCCCAACTTTCTTAAGAAGTGCAGTAAATTTTTGGTGATATTCGAGGAATTACGAAATACTCACAAATCACAACTGAAGTTAATTAAAATAAAATCTGCACTGAGAACAATATGACAGTCATCAATTAAGTACTTCATTTTTTTTTGTTATTTTTTCTCGCAGATTTGAATTAAATTAAGTTTAATTCTTAGTACTTGAGAAATAAACCAAAGAAAATGTTGCAGAGCCAAGAATCATACCATGAGACTGCAAGAGTGGCTGCAGCCATTTGCCGGTTAGCTGAGGAACGCTGAAAGTCTTCCTTCGAGCAGATGCAGGTACACCCACCAAGAAGGTTGCCAATCACATGAGCAGCTGCCAGGATCACGGCAGCGGCGAGCCCAAGTCTGTAGGCCTGATGAACTGGCTCCTTACACTCGAAGATCAGCACTCTCAAGTTCCTTCCCTGCCAAATAAAATTTTTATGGCAGAGAAGATTCATAAATCAGGTAGAACGATATATATATACTAATCACCTTGCNAGTTCCTTCCCTGCCAAATAAAATTTTTATGGCAGAGAAGATTCATAAATCAGGTAGAACGATATATATATATATTAATCACCTTGTTTTGTGCAATCTCAGCTTCAATGCCAAGTATGCCTGCAACAATGTCCATGATGACAATCAAAAGACAAACTGCGATCCCACCAACTCTCACCATTCTCAGAAATTAGTAGAACCACGATGGATGGAGAGGTTGTAGAGGAAATAGAGACTTGGAGTGAGCTTTCCGATGCCTGGCTGCGTAGCTTTGCAGCTAAAATAGAATTCATTTTGGAACTAAAACGAAGAAAGAAAAAGTAACGCTGAGAATGAGATTCTGTGGCTTGAACAGTTCTGATATGTTAGCTGTTAAAAATATGCTTTCGAACTTTTCTCGCATGGGTTAACCTTTGCTTCTTTTTTTTGAAGCTTTGATTCCATCGCAACAGGAGCAAGAAAAGCTTGGTATTTATGATGGTGTTGGACGAAAAGCAAAGCCGATGATGGTTATGCGGGATAGCGGTTGTTTCATATTTATAGTTTTCATCGTTTACAGTTTGTATACAATATGTGATGAAGCATTGTACATTAAAGAAATGCCAGCACTGCTTTTAAAGAGACCCAACAGTCTGTAAGCAATGTTACAACGTAGGCTGACCCACTGCCCAAAAATCATGAGGCCCCCTTGACCAACTGAAAGAACTATTCAAGTGAAGCTAGTAAGGCCAAAGCTGACTGAGCCACAAGTCGGACAAGAAAACAGCTAGGTTATCGAAGGCTAAATCATTCGGTCAAAAACAAGAACAAAAGAGTATCCAAGCTAACCACAATAGGGAAAAGACTAACCCGGTGCGATGGGCGCCAAACCCACAGCAAAGCCAATTACAGGAGAAGATCTAGTTCTACAACATCTTTAATAATCCCATGGACACTCCACAGACTTCTCATCTGAGATCAAAGATCAACAGTCATGATATATGAATTGGCTGACCCATACTAACCAAACTCAGCAGACCAAGATGATCTCAACAACCCAAAGCCAACTGAACTTAGTCGATAGAGCCAAAAAGTAGCCGAACAAAAAGCTCATACATGTAAAATATCAGACATATTTCAATACAGACTATTGGAAAATAAAAAAACTATTTGAAGAGGAGGAATGTTATAAAGAGAAGAGAAACACTTGTAAACTCACTTTTATTTTACTATTTTATATTTTGATTCTACTTGATACAAAACGCAAACACACCACCTATTTATATTTGTGATAACCCATTAGGATTGTGCCAACACTTTCTAATTATGATTATTATTGACTTTTAAAAATATTCTTCTATGTACATTTGTAAAAGTTATTAATTACATATTTTAGAATTTTAAATCACCCATTTAAATATATCTTGAGAATCCTCTGAAACTTTCTTCATAAAATGAGCCTGTAGAATCTTACATAGACTTTTCTAGATTATGGGCTCAATTAAAAGCCCACTTTAAATCAAGTTCAATTTTCAACATCTCCTTTAAAATTTGATTTGTCATCCCAAGTAAGTTTTTTATCCTTATAAAATCTTCATACTTGAGTGATAACCTGGTCGGTCTATGAGTCTTCACATACTCTATTTGCACATCCTTTCTTGTGATATAGTCTCTAATAAAATGAAAATGTGTGTCGATATGCTTACATCAAACATGAAAATTTTTATTCTTGGCGAAAGCGATAGTTGACTTGTTGTCAAAATAAATCTTTGTTGGCTCTTCTTATGACAATCTTAACTTCTTTAACCAAACTTAGAGCCAAATAGCTTGATAGACACATGAAGTTACAGCAACATACTCAGCCTCATAAGTAGAAATGACAACGTTTAGTTGCTTCTTTGACACAAAGTAAAATCAATGTCTCATATGCAATGTTTTTTCTCTCATCAAAGTCTCTGGCTCAGCCTCAATCACTTTATCCAACAAGCTTGAAATCATTTGATGATGAATAGAATAAGTCAAAGTCGATTGTAATTTTGGTATAATGACAAATCCCAATGGTAGCCTTCAAGTGTGTAGTAGTTGATGCCTTCATATTACGACTAACAATTCTAATAGCACAAAATATGTCTGGCCTAATGCAAGTCAGGTAGCGCAAGCTTCCTACCAAGCTCTTAAAAAAGGTAGGATTAACCAATTTTTCATTTTGGATAACTTGGCTCAACATTCAATTGAAGTGCTTATAGCATTGTAATCATTCATATTGAATTTCTACAGTGTTGTTTTTCCATAGCTTTCTTGAGAAATAAAGGTACCTTTATCCTTATGCTTAACATCAATATCGAGATAGTACACAATTTGTCCAAAGTGAGTCATCTAGAACTCTTTAGTCCTCACGTTCTTGAATTACTTAAACATACTTGGATTACTTCCAGTGAATATCAAGTCATCCACATACAAGCACACTGTCAAAATATCCCCATCCTTGACTTTAATGGGGAGAGCATGCACATAAGGGCATTTGATTAAGTTACTCTTAAGGGAATACTTGTCGATGTGGATGTTCCATGCCTTAGGTTCTTATTTAGACCCTTAGAGAGCTTTCATCAGCTTCAAGACCATGTCTCCTTGCCTTTTAACGTTCTAGCCTAGTGATCCTCTGAAGTTTTCTGACTGAACTTTACTCCACAAGACTCTACAAACACTCACAATCATCAAACTCTCACTACGGTGGCCGCCCACACATAAGGGTGGTCTAACGTACCTAAAACAAGTTTTGGGTTAGCTTAGCTTTGAATTTGGCTTGACACAGATTAAATTGGGATAACCCAGGATGGCTTAGGTTTGAGTCAGTTCTGGGTTGAGTAAAACCTAGGTTTGGTTTTGGGTCAGGTCTGGGTTGTGTCAGACCTGAGTTAGGTTAGATTTTGGGTCAAGCTTGATTTAGGTCAAACCTAGGTTCGGTTTGGGTTATGACTTTAGCTAGACCTTAGTTGGGTTATTTCTAGTGTTTGGGTTTGAGCTAGACCTGAGTTGGGTTAGGTCTAGTATTAAGGTTATAGCTAGAAGTGATTTGGGTTAGGCCTAGTGTTAAGTTTTTAGCTAGACTCGAGTTGGATCAAGTATAGTGTTTAGATTAAGTTTAGGTTAGCGTTAAGGTTGGTATTTGGATTAAATAAGGGTTCGGTCAGGTAATGGGTTTAGTTTAGGGTTTGGATTAAGGTTTGGATTAGACCTAGGTTAGGTCAGGTCTAAGTTTAAGGTTAGGATTTGGATTAGACCCAGGTTGGGTCAGGTTTATGATTTAGGTTAGGCTTTGGGTTAGGTTTTGGATTAGACCTGGGTTGCATCAGGTTTAAGGTTTAAGCTTGATTTAGGTTAAGGTTTAGGTTAGCGTTTTGATTAAACCTTGGTTAGGTCAGGTCTAGAGTTTAGGTTAGATTTAGGTTAGGGTTTGGTTCAGGGTTTGGCTTAGACCAGGGTTGGGTCAAGTCTAAGGTTTAGGTCTAATTATGTGAGTTGTGGTTAGGCTGGGTTCGAGCCATCCTGAGTCAAACCCAAACCTTAGCTTAATAAAAAATTATTGGGTTAATTAACCTAGCCTAAAGCTAACTTGGAATTTATTAATAAAAAAATACTTAATTAAGAAAAACTAAGCAGAAGACTTACTGAGAAGGAGGCTTGGTTGGAGGAGGAGGAGGAGGAGGCATGTTTGAGAATTGCTTTCCTTCTTCTTTTTCCTCTGTTAGAGTAAATGCCAGAAAGTTTGATTGCATGAGAGTGTCTTTCTTCTTCACTGGGTTTCCTATTTATAGGCTTCAAAGGCAGTGCCTAAGCACATTGGAGCCATCTTATTGGGTGGCGGGTTGACGTCGGAGATCCAAAAGATGGTTAATGAGCCATGGATCTCTGCTAATAAAATGGTGTGATAATTTTTGGCCTAATCTTTAGACAAAATCCACAGATCACTAGCATGTGAAAACGGTTTGCCTTGGCGTGGTCACACCCAGGCTAGGTGTGACCATACCGAGGTACTTTGAGGCATGGTCAAGCCTAGGTTATTCAGAATCCCACCAAGATACTTTGGGGTGTGGTTATGCCCACGCTTGGCATGACCATGCCGTTCAAGAGGAAAAGGCAGGTTCCCTTTTGACCAATCTTGCTGTAGCAGATCTTGGGGTGATGTTCACGCAAGTCTTATGTGACAAAAAATGAGGTCAACATTCGTTTCTTATTCTAAGGGGATATGAAAGATATACTTTAACTTCTATGATATTATACAGGTGGAGCAACCAAGATTACTTTCCAAAACATTCATATCTACATGCATATCACACTGCCACATCAAGATTTAATTTTATTTAAAAGATTTACATGCATGTTATCTAATTCCTATGTGACTACACATTCAATATCTGAACTTCAATATTTACATTTTAGACATTTAATTCCTATGTTTACAATTAATGTATAGATACTCATTTTCCTTGTATGATTTTAACTTGTGCTATAATATATTTATAATATGGTTCCCATCTACTTCCCTATTTTTATACTCTATCTAAAACCGAACAATCCACACTAACACTCCTTTTCTAGCCTACCAAAAATTCTCTATAAACCAATTACTTCCCTCTCCTCTTAACCTACTCGAAACCTAAATCCACAATCTACACTCATTTTTCCTTTCTTACCCTAACATGAAACCCAAGACCAAAAATTCCTCCATTCATTTCTTCCTAACCCTAATCCAGAAGACAAAAAAATGTATCCCCACTCTCTTTTCCTTCCAAACTCTATCTTAAAAGCTAACATGAAAAGTCCCCTACTCTCTTCCTTCCTAGCCTAACCTTAATCATCACTTAAGTCTATCAACATTCCCTCTCCTTCACCTCAACTAAAACCTAAAATCCACACTCACTCATCCTTTCTTGCCGTTTCTAAGACCTCTAAGAATCACGCAGCTTCCTCCCACATCTCACCCAATTTGAAACCTCTTATACTCACTTAACCGGTTTCCACTTTTCTAAGGTGTTGCCTAAAAAAAGATGATATTTAAGTTACTAGGAATTAGCAAATTCTGTAAATCTGATTTTACTAAATCCTAAATGGATTAAATGATGGAAACTCGCAAACAATGACATCTTGTAAATTTAGTAAATTCATTAAAATTGTTTGGGAATTTCTGCCGACATCCAGGTAAATCTAAATAGCTCTATCCCATAAATCCACCAGTTCATGAGATTTAGTAAATCTAATATTTATGGTTGAAATTCTCAAAATTGGGATTTATCAAATTTGAGGCTTTATTTTGTCTAAAATAAACATCTGACAAGACTTAGCAAACATCCATGCTAAATCCCGCTCTAAATTTATTACCAGACAGTGCTTAACACTGCCTAAAACCCTTACCCACACATCCATAGCTTCCTCACTCCACCCTATCCAAACGTAAACCTAGCCCATTAACCTTCTTCCTTTCTCTTGCCTACACATCTACTGCATTCTACTTACCCAAGGAACGAGTAGAGAGGAAGAATGGAGCAAGAAATACCTTAATCAATGGTTTTTTGGTCTCTGTAAGCAATGATCTGAGAGAAGAGGCGATCACTGAAAAAGGAAAATCATCGACTGGAGAGGAGGATCGTTATCAAGAGAGGAGAAGTGTCTCTGGAAGAGGAGGAAGCTAAGAGATGACAGAGCAATTTAAGGTGAAACGGGAGACAGATGGAGTTGTGAGAGATAAAATGAATTAGAGATTTTTGGCAATACAAAGGATGAGTTATGATGCTCAAGTAATAGTAGGTAATCTTCTGTTTTATTTTAGAATGTAACCTATAGTTCACAACATTGTTGCATCTAAAAAAACCATCAAATTTTCTTTCTTTTTAAAAGCGATGGATCAAGGAGTAGTAATATCATTGGAGAAGTTAAGGATTAAGTATCCATCACTCAGATGTTGGAAACTAAAACAATATTTGCAACATACAATAATCCATATATTATTTCGCTGCTTATACCACTTTTTTCGATAGTGTTTGTTACACCCCCATGTGAAGGCAGTGGTCCCGCATTATTTAGTAGACTGATAAAAATTATGGCGAGCTTACCATTATCGACTAAGCCACAATAAGTTTCATTTATTTATGAGCCCCAAAACCACCTGGTAAAGCATTTTAAAGGACAGTAGAGTCTCACTACTTATTAGGAGTTTTAGGATGATTTAGGTGTACTGTGTCATCAGAGTCCTCCATTTGATATAGGGAATCAAGTACAACAATGCTACGTCCTAAAGTCATGACATCATGTCCTTTTTTCTGTAGTTTAAAAGGGTGACATTGAAGTGCCACTACAATTGCATTATAGTAATATTCCTTTGATTGGATGATCTATATTTGCAAGTGTGCATTTTCTCTCATCATGTGATCATATAACTTAAATCATTTAATTTTCTTCATGATTTTTTGTTGAATGTTGAATGTATAGAACTTGCATGTTGTTTCATTTGTATTTTTTTCATTGCAATGCAGAATTTGTGTTAGTGTGTTCGGGTTTTAGTCCTCAAGGCACATGATTTATACATATTGTGCAATAGCATGCACCGTGTAGCTCACTTTATCATAGTGGGTCTCCATTTCTTCTCATAGAAGTCTTGGTTAATAAACTAGCACATTAATAACAAGAATTTAGTTAAACTTTTGTTTGACCTGTGGTAGTAATAATAAAATGAGAATCACCTATTGGCTTGACCAAATAAAAGATGTGAATTTACCACTATATCTCATAGATTACTTCCAAGCTTAGGATTGAGTTAATGTTTGTCAAAAGTGTGACAGATTTTAACTCTCTCAAATGTTTAGGCAATTTTCGTGACCCCATTAAGATCCCAAAGGAATACTCTTAGTTTTGCATTATACCACTATCACTTAGGTGTTGGATATGCAACTCCTTATTGATGCTTGCGTAGATATTTAAGATTTTCATATGCAAGACTATAGTGTTGGTGTGTTTGTTAGTCATTGCATTTTGATTGTCATTCTTATGTGTTTATTGGGTTTGAGACTTGCACTCTACTATAGTAGGGCATTTTTTCTCACTAGGAGTCATGTCCAATAGAGATAAGCATAAATTATAAATTAAACTAACACATTTTATACATGTGCTGCATACTCTCCTCTCAACGTAGCATGTCTTATAGTTTTGCCAACTTTTTCTTTTAAGTCACTTCTTAAATTTAAACATTTTAACATGCACCATTTAGGGTCCTAAGTTCAGTCTATACTGGAAATAATGTATGGGCATAAGTTCTTGAGGAGCCTAAAATGCAGGACCATGAGCAGTTTGCTCGTGCATCGTACCTTTATTCCATTTCTCACTTATTGAATAGATCTAAGATCAAGTATCTATTATGTAGAGCGTAACTACTTTTTTTTTCTTGAATATGTTCCCTTGCAACACCAGACCTGTTTATTGTATTCATTATGCTTGTTTACCTTTTGTGCACAAATGTTACTATTTTTGTCAATATTTGCTTAAGTTTTGTTTAAGATATCATAGCACAATGACTATTAGAATACATTTTTTTTATAAAGATCCTAATATAAATTTCATATAAATATAAATTAGGATTAAAATTAATTAATTTTAAAATTTACACTTTTCTTCTTACATTTCTCTTCAAGCTAATTTTAATATGTCTTTGCATAACATGCCCATAACATAAGTCATATTTATAGGTCATTCACAATTAGAACTCTAGACAATATTACATTCAGAATGCACGTCCTCGATGAGGAGTATCCATGCTCTTTGAATCTGACTGACTTATTATGATTTATGCCCTTAGACATTTGTCCAGTGCGATTAGAGTGTTAGAGGGCTTCCTAACCTAAATAAGAGTGTATGTGCTTAGTGAATTGATTTGTCTTTGCAGCCAACTCATTCATTCATCTCCACTCCATAGGTTTCCATGAGAGGTATAAATCCTATTATTACCCTTCTATTCAGATAGAGTCATAGGAGCTTAGACACCTCTTTCATGTGACTCTATGTCTATTGAACAGATTTGGATGATGTAGCAAATGAGATTTTAATATGTTGCTTGTTTTCAGTTTGGGTTGACTACCTCCATGACTTAGAGAACCTAGGGTCCTAATAATTAGATATGATAGATCTATGGAATTTTGACTAAGTTATTTTTACCCATCTAAGATTTTCTTGCATACCTGTTGATGCCACTTTGGTACCTTCATACTCCTTATTGAGTCTTTTATAACCATTTTGTAAGGTCTATTATACTTAGAGTAGAACTATTTATCAGGTTATGATGATCCACCCTCTGCCCGATAGCCTAGTTTTGCATTGATAGAATCATATTTCTTCTACTTGAATGATAAAATCCTCCATGGTATCTTATTCTTAATAATTATTTATAGAAGCAAATATAATATTTTTTTATTGAGTGCTTTCTTGGGTATTCTCCAAGATATATTTGACCATGTGGACATGTCATAGTGGGAGCTCTCATTTAACCCAAAATAAATTTGATTTGATTTTGGTCTCATTTCGGATATGAGGCCTCTTGTAGTTCCTTTATCATATATTTTCTCAGGATAAGCAACTTCTGATTTACTTTGGACAGTCAATTTATGGTTTATGTTTTGAGGATTCTTTTAAATGATGTCTCTGTATCCACCTTTTTCTATTTTTAAATATATTCTATTCTCAATTCTTTTTTTTTCCTTTCACTCTATCTCCTTGAGAATACAGCCAGTTAGAGTAGGAAAATATGAAAAAAGGCAAACAAGATGAAATTCCCAATAAAAGGAGTGCAACAGTTGTGAACTTTAAAAGTGGTTTGACACATAATATACTTCCTTATGGAGGGTCTCTTTGACAAGTTACTAAACTTATCTCAAGAAATGTTTTTTTAATATGATTGCAAGTAACAATTATTTGATATTTAAAGACTTATAAGATTCACATAAAAAATCAAATGATATCATCTCATCAATATCTATAAGATTAAATGCTGCTCCAACATTTTTATTTCAACTATCAAAAGCTTCTTAACAATTAAATACTAAAATTTCAAGTCTTAAATAGTTATAATCTAAGCCAACGTAGATATTATTGGCTATGAGGCCATCATCTCTGAATTGCTTAAGTGAATGTGGCATTATAATTGAGGAAGAATTTTTTCCTCCCATGGTGCATAATTTAGTAGTGCTTATATAGAATTTAAGGGCGGCTCGGTTAAGATAAGTTCCAAAATGAATAGGGTGAACAACTCACCTAATGAGCCAACAATTTCCAATTTCATACAAGTGGATTATCTAGAGTTGTATCCTTTAAAGTTGTAGCATAAGTAAAATAATAGAGTGTTGAAATTATCAATATTAGAGTCATTATTTTATTTGCTTAGTTTAAACTTTTCAAGAAATAAATGATTGAATTTGTAGAAGAAATTTTGTCCAATAGTTACCTACAGAAGAATAAGGAACCAATTTTGTGTTTGGAAGGCATAATATAACAAGAGATTTCTTGGATGTGATAATTTTGTCTTCAATCAATTGTGAGAAATGTTTCATTAATTATGACAAACTGACTTATTATCTCATTAGAGGCAATCATGGCAAACTCTTAAGTTGCAGTAAGCCATAAAAATTGTGTTATCGTTGGAGATAGTGGGCATATGTGCAAATAAATAGAAGAAAAATCATGACAGAGCATCTATCTTTCTAAAGAGCTCAACAAATTGAGCCACATTGTTAAAAAAATCCGTTTGTTATGAGGATTCCCCTTCACTTTTTGTAGAAGCTAATTTTGAGGAAATTAAGGGTGATAATAGAAAATTTATGGATAAGATGATTTATCATTTTTTCTTTTCATTGAATTAAAAAAATATATATTTCAATAAGCTTACCAATGATATTATTATTAAAAAATCAGCCTATGTGTTTCTTATAAGTTAAATGAGTTCAATAATAAAATTATTGAGTTAGCATAATTCATTGCAGTGAAGCTAGAGCGAAATAAATTAATGACTAAAACTTATTTCTCTAAGAAAGAGAAATCAATTTTAAGTTGTTGCATTTTTGTTGAACTATATGATGTACGATGTGCTATAAGAAGAAAAAAGAAGAACTGATATGCTATCTTTATCTACCCTATACTTATTACAAATTTTAATATCTTGATAGTTGCTCGTTGCTTCAATAACTCAAGAATCAACAAACCCTTCTTAGGGTGATGTAAGTTGTATAAATAACAGCTTGAATCGACCACCTAGTTATTAAATTGGGCAGGCTAGTTAGGTTAATTAGAGAGTTTATATCTCTTAGAAATAATAAGTACATCCCACGTTATAGTTTTGGATTCTAATGTTGATAGTTAACTATTCATGAATGATTTGATATGCAAATGAAGTGGAATTGCCTATTGGGATAAAATAATTACTCTTAGGTGCAACTATTACCTTTGTACAAAAAATGACATACAACAAATGAAGACTGCATGAACAGGTCATTGTGTGAATGACTTAACATTGAACAATATCTTTAGGATATTGGCTTAATGACATTAGGTTGCTAGATGGCTAGAAGTTTTTTAAGAAATTCATATTTCAAATTGCTCAATCTTGGTCAATACCTTAATGGAAATGAGAAACTAGAGTATAGATGATCTAAGCATGACAATAGAGATAACTCATTTGAGTAGACCCCATATGGATATGAGCCAACCATAACGATGATTCTCTTTTTTTATTACTAACGACAAGCACATACAATACTATGATGTACGGGTTCATCAATCATTATAAGATAAACTCATATAACTCTTGACCTAGAGATGTTATTCATTATTTAGAAATGAAGTTAAAATTATAATTTTATTTGTCAAAAAAATTTAAAGAGAAATATCATAGTGACATTCCAATGCATTAGAACATAATAAGATAACATTCAACATTACTTATATGATGTTTAAGATATATTTTGATTTAACTATTACAATCCGACAAAATTCACATAAAATCTAATTTCATTTTAATTAAATTCACACACCTCCGGACACACATGCATTAAATTATGAGATGAATTTAAATAATTAAAAAAATTTTAACCATAAGAAATTTAACAAAATGGAATTAAAGAAAAAAGAAATATTTACATACATACCACTCAATTCTTTTGTTTTTACATATATAACAATTAAACTTAATTTTTACTCACATGTAGCCTTATCTCTTCAAGAAAATGTAGTCTATTTTTTTAAATTTGATAATTATGATAATCTTGAAGCGACATGAAAGATATATGTTGTATAAATGTAAAAAATAAAATTAATATTTTAAGATACATAAATACATCGAATTTGGGTGGTACGTTTGTAAATGTCCCCCCCAAAAAAAATGTCTCCTTGGCCAAGGGGTACATTAAGTTACAACTGAATACCTCCACGGTATCCATACCCGCCATGCAGTCACTCTTCTCCGTCCTCCTCTGCGCTCTCCAAATCATCTTCTTTCTCTCAACCAAAGCTTCTTCACAGAGCACCACCCTCCTCACCTATTGCTTTGGTGCCAACTATAACTCTTCAAGCCCATACTCTTCCAACATCCATCGCATCCTCGTTGACTTCACCAGCTCCGCCCCCAACTCACCGTCTCTCTACTCCACCGCCGCTGCCGGCAACTCCTCCTCCTCTCAGATTTTCGGCCTCGCTCAGTGCCGTCCTGATATTTCCAAAGATCTTTGTTCTACCTGCCTATCCCGCGCATCTTCCACTCTTATTGCTGGTGTCTGCGGCCTCAACAAGTCTGCCGCCATCCGTAACGACTTCTGTCTCCTCCGCTACTCCGACAATCGCTTCTTCGGCATCCCAATGCTCACCCCTCTTGAGGGGAGATACGAAGTCGAAAACCCATCAAATCCCGAAGTATTTTCCGGCCGGGTAGAGCGGCTGATGCAGGAGGTCTCCAACGCAGCGGCCGTGGCCGAGTCGAGATTCGCCGCAAACAGCTCCACGCAGAGGGATGTGTACGGAATGGCCTGGTGCACGAGGGACCTCTCTAGCTCCGATTGCTTGCAATGTCTCAATTGGGCTATGCGGGTGCTCGTCATGACGAAGGTTGGAGCAGAGGTGGAAACCGTGAGCTGCGCCGTGAGGTTCGAGACTTATATGTTCTTTCCGCAGCCGATGGTGACGCCAACGCCAACTCCGTCGCCCTTTTCCGATGGCGGGGATGGTAGTAAGATCGGCAGTGGGACGGGTGAGTTGATCGGTCATGATATCTTACATTAAATATATAATGAATTTTTAAGTACTTCGAATTTATCTAGAAAATAAAATATAATCTAAAACAGAATTGTTAGCATTTAATTTGCAGCTTATATTAGATTTCACTTTTTTATATGAAATGAACAATTTTTTTGGCAGGACATTTGGTAATCTGGTTTTAAGAAATGTCTATTCTAACTTAATATATAGAATTCCTTTGGCTATCATAGTTAGTTCGTGATTTATCACATCCTGATTAAGAATCATGCATGCAATATAGGTATTACTGCTAACATTACCTGGATTAGTTCGTGATTTATCACATCCTGATTAAGAATCATGCATGCAATATAGGTATTTCTGCTAACTTTACCTGGACGGGTTCTTCTGAACGCCGAATTAAAGACATTAATTAAAACATAATTTATAAAATGCACTTTGCAACTAATTTAATTTGCAGCTTTATATCATCTTTCTCCCCAATGAAATTAATCAGTATTTTATGCAGTTCTATCAATTGCTTTGCAGGTCGAAGAAGCAATAAGACAAAAAATATTATTATTGCTGGGACCACTGGAGCAGTTGCGTTCTTGTTTCTCTCGGCAATCTTTATTTTCTTAATAAGACGAAGGAGGAAGAAGCCAATGGTGTTGTCACCCAGTAATGTTTCTTTTATCCTCCTCTTATGTGTTAATGGACTTATTATAATCATTAACAGCATCTAATCTTATCCTTTCTAAATTTTTAGGGTATGGAGAAAATGACGATTTAAGCAGTGCTGCAATAATGTCGCTTGATCTAGCCACTATTAGATCCGCCACAAATAATTTTTCTGAAGCTAATAGGCTGGGAGAAGGTGGATTTGGACCCGTTTATATGGTATGATCCTGGCTGATTTCCTTGGTCATACAAATTTATTTACATAAAGATCAAGTCTTTCTTTGATTTAATTTTGGGCAGGGGGTTCTAAGAGGCGGGCAGGAAATAGCAGTAAAAAGGTTATCAAGGAGCTCAGGGCAGGGGATATTGGAGATGAGAAATGAGGTGGTTTTCATAGCAAAGCTTCAGCATAAGAACCTGGTCAGATTGGTGGGTTGTTGCTTGGAAGAGGGCGAGAAGCTGCTTGTGTACGAATACCTCCCCAATAAGAGTTTGGACAAATTATTGTTCGGTAAGTTTTATACTATAATTAATGCCTACATTTCCTATTTGGAATAGAAAAATGCTTCAGCCTATAGGCACTGTGCGCCGGCTCAATTTAATTTGAGCCATGGGTCAATGGTCTGGCCTTGAATCAACAATAAAATTAATGCAAATTAAGATGTGCTAATGGTAAAATTTTTATATTTAATTTCAACTTGCTGTTCTTTGCGGCAGTGTTGTCCATAGTCTTTTTTTCTTTAAGCATTAATCTTTGGCAGCATTTCCATTAAAGTTGTCGTTAGCGCCCTCTTTTAATTTTTTTTAAGAGCTTCAATCATAATTTCTNTTTGTCAAGCTGGTGCTTTTGTCTCGATTCTCCTGAATGCATACTTCATTATATCATAGCATATTTCTTCAAATTTTTTATGTTTTTAACAATACTTTTGCCTTGTTATAAATAAGCAAATACAATTTTCGTATTTTGATCAGATCGTGTGCTAATTTGATCAAAGCGTTGATCAAAATTGATATGGGCTCAACTAGCCAAGAATTTTGTTTGGATTGTAATAGATAAGAGCCAAAATTTTGATTTTCAAGCTTCATACGCGCCAACACTTTTAACATGCCAAGATAATTATAAATAGTAAGAAAATGTTAAAGAGAGAGTAATTTCATTTTTTTTCTCTATCATGGTCTCTTTTTTTTCACACTTCCGATAACCTTTATTTTTTTTATTTTTTTAAAGATAGTATGTTATATACTTACTAAATTATCCTCTTGATTAGACACGAATCTTGGTGNAATTATAAATAGTAAGAAAATGTTAAAGAGAGAGTAATTTCATTTTTTTTCTCTATCATGGTCTCTTTTTTTCCACTCTTCCGATAACCTTTATTTTTTTTATTTTTTTAAAGATAGTATGATGTATACTTACTAAATTATCCTCTTGATTAGACACGAATCTTGATGTTTTTTTTTTTTTTTATAATATAACTTCCATATTTAAATTCAATGTCATTCAAATTGTAATGCTAACAAGTTTATGGTTGAATTGAAAGTCTAGAGTTCGAGAATCCAACAATGTCAAAAAGTGTTTCAATTTAAGTTAAGCACCTAAAATATTGATGGAATTTTTATAAAATTAATTGACGAATTAAATTGTCTCCAAATCTTACATATTTTTTATTAAATCAAACGCTTGACGAGAAAAATAAAATAAGTCCAAAATCATTGAACTTCACTATCATTAAAACAAAAAATATTAAAATGATTTTTTATAATTATAGAAATTAACACTGTCCTCCAATGAAGTTTTTTGCAAATGAAGGAATCTGAAGAACTTTAGAGCTTTGCTTGATCATCATCATTTGGCTACCATCATGTTGGATAAGCAAGCCAAAAAGACACTACACCATGAGCACACATACAATGAAGTTGTACAAACAAATACCGAGAATAAACAACACCAAATTTTTAGAATGGAAACCCCTCAATAAGAATAAAAGCTATGAGTCTCGTAGACCACTTAAACATGTCTACTAATCAACTTAATGGGTATATAATATTCTTCTACAGAACACTACTAGAGGAAACCAATATTCAATCAACACCGAGTCGGTAGTCTACATAAATTTTATAAACATAAGAGTTTGGTAATCTCACCGAATTTAAAAATAGAAGATGTGAATTGTAAAAAAAGAAGATCAGTTGGCCTTTAGTTCTCTATCGTCCAGATTTCATTGATCGAGAGACCGATTTGGTTCTTGAACTTCTTTGTTCTTCCTCCGGATATGTTTCCTTTCAATGTTGACTGTGTTGGTGAACCATGCTGCGTGGAAGGGAGGGAGGGAGGGAGGGAGGGACAAATAAATAGGGAATTCAATGTTAAAAGATCCCCATTTTTTTCATAAAATGAAATCAATCTTTGGTTTCCCCAAAATTCATAGTGCAAACATTCACGTGGAAGAGACCCACAACACATTGCTCCATCGACAACATTTGGACACAATCGTTAATCTGACTGTTATCTNTCATAGTGCAAACATTCACGTGGAAGAGACCCACAACACATTGCTCCATCGACAACATTTGGCCACAGTCGTTAATCTGACTGTTATCGNAGGGCTGTCTCAAAGTATTTTAGTTTTCATGTTCGATTCAATTAATGCATAGAAAATTTATCCTTTCCTATTTATACCATATATTAAAGGAAAATATTTGCGTACATAAGGTGTTATACCCCCTGTAACATCCGTGTAACTCCCCTATAACCTCCGTGTAACTTATTTATTCTCATGAAATTACAGAAGCGCGAAACTCATTTGGAGATTACATTGAGGTTACAGGGAAGTTGGAGAGGGGTATAACCTCGATATAACCCCCATGTACCCCTTGAATAACTCCTGGTCGTACGCAAATATTTTCCTATATTAAAAGCAACTTCTCTCTCACTTATTATTAATAATTTATCTATTTCCAAGCCGGTGCTTTTGTCTCGATTCTCTGAAATGCATACTTCATTACGTCATAGCATATTTATTCAAATATATTTATGTTTTTAAGAATACTTTTGCCTTGATATAAATAAGCAAATACAATTTTCGTATTTTGATCAGATCGTGTGCTAATTTGATCAAAGCGTTAATCAAAATTGATATGGGCTCAACTAGCCAAGAATTTTGTTTGGATTGTACTAGATACGAGCCAAAATTTTGATTTTCAAGCTTCATACACGCCAACACTTTTAACATGCCAAGATAATTATAAATAGTAAAAAAATGTTAAAGAGAGTAATTTCATTTTTTTCTCTATCATGGTCTCTTTTTTTTCACTCTTCTGATAACCTTTATTTTTTTTAATTTTTTTAAAGATAGTATGATATATACTTACTAAATTATCCTATTGATCAGACACGAATCTTGATGTTTTTTTTTTATATAATATAACTTTCATATTTAGATTCAATGTCATTCAAATTGTAATGTCAACAAGTTTATGGTTGAATTGAAAGTCTAGAGCGAGAATCCAACAATGCCAAAAAGTGTATCAATTTAAGTTAAGCACCTAAAAAATTAATGAAATTTTTAAAAAATTATTTGAAGAATTAATTTGTCTCCAAATCTTACATATTTTTAATTAAATCAAACACTCGACGAGAAAAATAAAATAAGTCTAAAATCATTGAACTTCACTATCGTTAAAACAAAAAAAATATTAAAATGATTTTTTATAATTATAGAAATTAACACGGTCGTCCAATGAAATTTTTTGCAAATGAAGGAATCTGAAGAACTTTAGAGCTTTGCTTGATCATCATCATCTGGCTACCATCGTGTTGGATAAGCAAGCCAAAAAGACACTACACCATGAGCACACATACAATGAAATTGTACGAACAAATACTGAGAATAAACAACACCAATTTTTTAGTATGGAAACCCCTCAATAAGAATAAAAGCTATGAGTCTCGTATACCACTTAAATACATCTACTAATCAACTTAATGGGTATATAGTATTCTTCTCTAGAACACTACTAGAGGAAACCAATATTCAATCAACACTGAGTCGGTAGTCTACATAAATTTTATAAACATAAGAGTTTGGTAATCTCACCGAATTTAAAAATAGAAGATGCGAATTGTAAAAAAAGAAGATCAGTTGGCCTTTAGTTCCCTATCGTCCAGATTTCAATGATCGAGAGACGGATTTGGTTCTTGAACTTCTTTGTTCTTCCTCCTGATATGTTTCCTTTCAATGTCGAGTGGAAGGGAGGGAGGGAGGGAGGGAGGGACAAATAAATAAGGAATTCAATGTTAAAAGATCCCCATTTTTTTCATAGAATGAAATCAATCTTTGGTTTCCCCAAAATTCATAGTGCAAACATTCACGTGGAAGAGACCCACAACACATTGCTCCATCGACAACATTTGGCCACAGTCGTCAATTTGACTGTTATCGCCCAAACGCTGTCATATGGTTGTTATCACGTGAGTGCTTTCATCCTACTGTCGTTACTGAAGGAATCATTGTTTGACCACAATCATCAGTCAATCTTCATTATCTAACCATCTTTGCTTGATCATTGTCATCCAACCATCATATTGTTACACATATCACCTAACTAACAAAAATCTCTTTTAACATTACACTTTTTCATGATAATAACAAGAGAACACATTGCAGTGTAGTACATTATTTTATAATCTCATGTTCACCAATTAATGAGAAGAATCTACATTTGTATTTTCAACTAAGAAAGTGGATTATTTCTTTTAAATAAGTCCCCAATATTTTCTTACTTGTGAAATTATCTTTTAAATAATTTTTTTATCTTGTTTATTATTATTTTCTTTAATCNTCTCTTAAACATGGCCCCAAGATTTTCTTACTTGTGAAATTATCTCTTAAATATTTTTTTTATCTTGTTTATCATTATTTTCTTTAATCTATCTATCTACAGGATTTTTGTGTAAAACTAGAATGTAATTTTTCATTCTACCATCATAAATTTTCTAACAAAAAAAATGCCAAAGGAGCTTGAGATAAGCATACCATAAGTGGGCAGAATTAGCAAACAAACCACATTCGAGTTTCTTAAATTCTTCTAATTCAAGTCCATATTTTATAATTAGTACAATGAATGTTGAGCTATAGAGCTTGTAATAATAATTATGATTGATCTCTCAACCACAATTAGTATTACCTAAAANCATTAGAGTTTCTTAAATTCTTCTAATTCAAGTCCATATTTTATAATTAGTACAATGAATGTTGAGCTATAGTACTTTGTAATAATAATTATGATTGATCTCTCAACCACAATTAGTATTACCTAAAAAACTTAAGGATATTAATTACTATAAAAAAATCCTATAAAATTGATTAAAATATTTCATTAAAACCATATAAACAGTGATTTCTAAATAGTCAATTCTAAATTCTTCAACAGAAAATAAAAAATTCAATATCTTTAATTTTTTTTTTAAAATACATTTCATTATCAAGGAACTTTGAGGTCTTTCATAATTTATATTTGGAATAGGTCTTTTTTTTATTTAGCTGCTAAACAGAAAATCTATCTTAAAAAATGTACCCTTTAGTAACTTTTCTCAAAAGTTATTGGAGATCCATCCATTTAAAAATGTAGCCTTCAATCATGGAGATCCATATATGTCATTAGTTTTAAAGTTGCATGTTATCGTACATGAAATATTTTAAATTTTTTTCTATTTTAATAAAAAAATTTTGAAATGACGAGCAAATGACATATGAAAAGTACATTTTACATTTTTTTTAAATTATTCTTTGTTGTCATTAAAAGATTTGAGGTCGACAAAACAACTTCTTTATATTTCATTTACTTCGTCCTTAACCTTAGTTTTGTGAGACTACTATATCAACAACATGTTCTCATTCGATTTTACAAGCTTATTGACTGCATTTAATTTCTATGTCACAAATTAAGTAATTTGTGTCTTTATTACAGTTCCGAAAGTACAATGTAACATTTAACTCTGGTTAGAATCTCCAATGCTTTTCCGTTGACCTCCTTCTATATACTCCCTACTTAATTCATCCAACTTGAAGTTTTTTTTTGATTTGTTTTTTTCCTTTAATGAATAACCCTCTAATGATAGTCGTCATCGTGCCTAACTTGGTTTAGCCTTCTGTCATTAGTCGTAATAGAGTTGGATGTAACTCTTATATTTAGCTTTAATTATATTGATCCATAATGAGGAAGATGGCTTTTGAAGGATTCTTTCTTCAAGTGCTGAGCTATTGCTCCGATTGTAACTCTTTAAACCGTATTTAAGAAATCTGTAATGGATTCCTCCTCTATTTTTTATTTTCATTGTTTGATTTCTGGTGAGCTATTGTAAATCTTTCTGGTGTGTGTGTGTGTGTGTGTCGCATACTCCGACCCGCTAGTTGGTATACATGGTATAAGACCCTTCAGGTTGGGGATTCGAATCTCCTCTGACACAGTGGGCCTTAAGAAGGTGAAAACCGAATTTTTAGGCACATTAGGAGTGTTTAGAGGCTTGTACAGTAGCCTAGGCCATTCCTTTTGTTATGGTATGGCTCATATACCATATAGGGATAGATGTTGGAACAAAGCGGAGCGGAGCGAAGTAGAGTGAAGCGGAAGAATCTGTTCAAATCGGGAATTTACATTATACGGGTTGGGGGTGCTGGGTTAACACTCCNTCGAATGTGGTTTGTTTGCTAATTCTGCCCACTTATGGTATGCTTATCTCAAGCTCCTTTGGCATTTTTTTTTGTTAGAAAATTTATGGTGGTAGAATGAAAAATTACATTCTAGTTTTACACAAAAATCTTGTAGATAGATAAATTAAAGAAAATAATANTCCGCTATACGGTACATGAGTAATTTGAGAATTACATATTGTACTGTAGGGTTTACTCTAGGATTATAAATAGATATGCTTATAATCCTAGGTCTTTGAGAGAGCTGAATCTTATATTCTGTACTCTTTTCTGATTTAAAGAAAAGGAGGTCGCCGCTCTGCTCCTGAAGATGTAGACATCTTTGTCGAGCTTCGTTAAATCTTTGTGTTCGTTTGGATTTGTCTCGATTCTTATTTTTCTTCGTCCTAATTTCTCAACAAGTGGTATTAGAGTCAGGCTCGTGGGAAAGAAAATTTTTGGCGACGCAGGAAGAAAGAAGATTTGAAGAAAATTTGGCAGCTATATTTCAAGAATTCCAGGTGTTCGGCGAATTGCGGCTTGCGAGAAGATCAGGAGGTGCAAAAGATTGCTTATCTCCTTTACGGTCGGTGACAGATCGCGTGGGTTCGCGAACAGCAGGATCGTGACAGAGAGCTTTGCGGTTCAGAAGACTTCGATCCAGAAGGCATCGGTGCGGAAGGCTGCTGGGGAGTTGTCCGGCTCGGGAAGGAGCGGAGTTTCGTTGCTACAGGGCTAAGTTCACAGATGCACAGTTCCCGCAGGAGGCGGGGGGCGGAAGGAAGAGTTCGCGTCGCGGGAGGGACGTTCGTGCTTCTGTTTCAGTGACAGAAAGGAATCGCGGATCAGGACTCTGCGAGTTCGAGCGGAAGGAGGAATCGGAGGCGTGATCGAGGCGGAAGTGGAGGAATTTCTTTTGCGATTTTCATTCATGTCCATTTACTGAAGAAGGAGAATCAATTTTCATTGCTGTCTGTTTGCTATGGAGACAATTGCGAATTAGGAGAAATTGGAAGGAAATATTTCATTCCTTTGTGGGTTGAGCGGTGGAAGGGTTGCGAAGAAGAAAATTTGGAAGGATTTTCGAATTTTTCTTTCGCTGGTGCTAAATTTCTTTTGCACGAGGCTGAGTGGAAATAGAAAGAAATTTTTGTTTCCTTCGCTGGAGCGAGCGGAGAAAACTGTGGAGAAGTAAATTTGGAAGATTCTTCAAATTTTGCGGTGCAGCAGAGCTATTCCAGGACGCCGAAAAGGAAAGTTGTTTCAGTTATTTTTTAATCAAGTTGATTTAAGGAAAATATTTAATTAAGGTAACTTAATTAAAATTTTCTTTGTTGGGTCTGCGGAGATGAGATTTCTTTTGATGAAGGATTAAGAAAAGAAATGATTTGAAATTCAGTTAATTAAATGAAATATTTAATTAAGAAAATATTTCAATTCTTTTTTGGAAAGATTTTGTTGCTTCTCTAGGAAACTTAATTAAGAGAAAATCTTTTTTATTGTAAACTTAATTAAGAAAAACATAATTATGAAATCTTAATTAAGAGATTATTTAAAAGGCTTTATGGCAGAATCAAAATATAATTTCTGGCTCAACAAGGAATCTTGCGGAGAGGAAAATTTGGAAGTATTTTCTGAATTTTCTTGGCTGGAGAAAGGAAATCTTGGCTACGGCGCAGAAGAATATAAAATTTTGCGGATTGTTCGTAAAGCAGACGGGCTCGCGGGAATGAACAGGTGCGAAGCAGTTCGGATAAAGGGCTGCGGCAGTTCGACAAGTTATGCTTTGGGCATTTCAAGGTAGAGGCGGCGTCACGACTCGAGGCTCAACAGTTCTTGAACCTTCGTGGCATTAGGCGAGGTGGAGTTAGCAAACAGGAGTTCGTGTGCAGTTACCGCGCCACGGGAGCTTTTGCGAACAGAGGAGTTTGGTGGTGTTTGACCAGCAGAGTTTGCAAGTTCGTCGCAGGAGGAGTAGCGACAGGTGGAGTTTGGTTGGGTGCTGGCAAGCTAGCAGACGCGATTATTCGCGAACAGTGATTTGGCGGTGGTATTTCGCGAAGAATTTCGCTCTCGGACAACAATCTCTAAAAATCCTCACACTTTTTAGAGAAGGGTTATCCATAATAATAATAAAATATTATGTGTGTGCGCGTGTGTGAGAGAGAGACCGAGTAAAACAATTTGTTATACTCATGTCATCAATTTGAAAGTTACGAATGGTCAATATTGTTTATATAATCGGATTCTATTCAATTTCCATGGCAATGAATTGAATTGGTAAGGAGCAATTTTCCAACTTCACAATCAACTGATATTAAACTATTGTTGTTCATTCCAACGAAGTCCTCAAGACAATGTTGAATTACTGAATAGTTTTCTGCCTTTTGGAATGAACTAAGCATCTATATTAGAAAAAGTTCATAGGAATTGGAGACGATCCGAATCATTTTTTACCNAATGAATGTTGAGCTATAGAGCTTGTAATAATAATTATGATTGATCTCTCAACCACAATTAGTATTACCTAATAACTTAAGGATATTAATTACTATAAAAAAGCCTATAAAATTGAAGAAAATATTTCATTAACACTATATAAACTGTGATTTCTAAATAGTCAATTCTAAATTCTTCAACAGAAAATTAAAAATTAAAAATCTTTAATTTTTTTTTANTTACCTAAAAAACTTAAGGATATTAATTACTATAAAAAAATCCTATAAAATTGATTAAAATATTTCATTAAACTGTATAAACAGTGATTTCTAAATAGTCAATTCTAAATTCTTCAACAGAAAATTAAAAATTAAAAATCCTTAATTTTTTTTTTTAAATACATTTTTTTTATCAAGGAACTTTGAGGTCTTTCATAATTTGTATTTGGAATAGGTCTTTTCTTTAATTAGCTGCTAAACAGAAAATCTATCTTAAAAAATGTACCCTTTAGTAACTTTTCTCAAAAGTTATTGGAGATCCATCCATTTAAAAATGTTGCCTTCAATCATGGAGATCCATATATGTCATTAATTTTAAAGTGGCATGTTATCGTACGTGAAATATTTTAATTTTTTTTTCTAATTTAATAAAATTTTTTTGAAATGACAAGCAAATGACATATGAAAAGTACATTTTACACTTTTTTTTAAGTTATTCTTTGTTGTCAATAAAAGATTTGAGGTCGACAAAACAACTTCTTTATATTTCATTTAATTCGTCCTTAACCTTAGTTTTGTGAGACTACTATATCAACAACATGCTCTCATTCGATTTTACAAGCTTATTGATTGTATTTAATTTCTATCACACATTATAAGTAATTTGCGTCTTTACTACAGTCCCGAAAGTACAATGTAACATTTAACTCTGGTTAGAATCTCCAATGTTTTTACATTGACCTCCTTCTATATACTCCCTACTTAATTCATCCACCTTGAAGTTTTTTTTTTATTTTTTTTTCCTTTAATGAATAACCCTCTAATGATAGTCATCATCATGCCTAACTTGGTTCAGCCTTCTGTCATTAGACTTAATTGAGTTGGATGTAACCCTTATATTTAGCTTTAGTTATATTGATCCATAATGAGGAAGATGGCTTTTGAAGGATTCTTTCTTTAAGTGCTGAGCTATTGCTCCAATTGTAACTCATTAAGCCGTATTTAAGAAATCCATAATGGATTCCTCCTCTATTTTTTATTTTCATTGTTTGATTTCTGGTGAGCGATTGTAACTCTTTCTTGTGTGTGTGTGTGTGTGTCGCGTACTCCGGCCCGTTGTTTGGCATACATGGTATAAGACCCTTCAGGTTGGGGGTTCTCGAATCCCCTCTGACAGAATGGGCCTTAAGAAGGTGAAACCCGAATTGTTAAGCACATTAGGAGTGGTTAGAGGCTTGTACAGTAACCTAGGCCATTCCTTTAAAAATAAATAATAAATAAATATTATGTGTGTGTGCGTGTGTGAGAGAGTGACGGAGTAAAACAATTTGTTATGCTCAAGTCATCAATTTGAAAGTTACGAATTATCAATATTGTTTATATAATCGGATTCTATTAAATTGCCATGGCAATGAATCGAATTGGTAAGGAGCAACTTTCCAACTTCACAATCAATTGATATTAAACTTTTGTTGTTCATTCCAACGAAGTCCTCAAGGCAATGTTGAATTACTGAATAGTTTTCTGCCTTTTGGAATGAACTAAGCATCTATATAAGAAAAAGTTCTTGGGAATTGGAGACGATCCCAATCATTTTTTACCCTTCTTATAATTATTTCAATATTCATTTTAGCTCTTCTTTTATGTAATAAATCAGCTAATATTGAATGAAACTNTATTGGAGATCCATCCATTTAAAAATGTAGCCTTCAATCATGGAGATCCATATATGTCATTAGTTTTAAAGTGGCATGTTATCATACGTAAAATATTTTAATTTTTTTTTCTAATTTAATATAAAAATTTTGAAATGACAAGCAAATGACATATGAAAAGTACATTTTACACATTTTTTAAAATTATTCTTTGTTGTCATTAAAAAATTTGAGGTCGACAAAACAACTTCTTTATATTTCATTTAATTCGTCCTTAACCTTAGTTTTGTGAGTACTATATCAACAACATGTTCTCATTCAATTTTACAAGCTTATTGACTGTATTTAATTTCTATCTCACAAATTAAGTAATTTGTGTCTTTACTACAGTTCCGAAAGTACAATGTAACATTTAACTCTGGTTAGAATCTCCAATGCTTTTACGTTGACCTCCTTCTATATACTCCCTACTTAATTCATCTAGCTTGAAGTTCTTTTTTTATTTGTTTTTTTTCCTTTAATGAATAACCCTCTAATGATAGTCGTCATCGTGCATAACTTGGTTCAGTCTTCTGTCATTAGTCTTAATAGTTGGATGTAACTCTTATATTTAGCTTTAGTTATATTGATCCATAATGAGAAAGATGGCTTTTGAAGGATTCTTTCTTCAAGTGCTGAGCTATTGCTCCGATTGTAACTCATTAAGCCGTATTTAAGAAATCCGTAATGGATTCCTCCTCTATTTTTATTTTCATTGTTTGATTTCTGGTGAGTGATTGTAACTCTTTCTGGTGTGTGTGTGTGTGTGTGTGTGTGCCGCGTACTCCGGCCCACTGGTTGACATCCATGGTATAAAATCCTTCAGGTTGGGGGTTCGAATCCCCTCTGACACAGTGGGCGTTAAAGAAGGTGAAACCCGAATTGTTAGGCACATTAAGAGTGATTAGAGGCTCGTATAGTAGCCTAGGCCATTCCTTTAAAAATAAATAATAAATAAATATTATGTGTGTGTGTGTGTGAGAGAGAGAGAGAGACGGAGTAAAACAATTTGTTATGCTCATGTCATCAATTTGAAAGTTACGAATGATCAATATTGTTTATATAATCGGATTCTATTCAATTTCCATGGCAATGAATTGAATTGGTAAGGAGCAATTTTCCAACTTCACAATCAATTGATATTAAACTATTGTTCATTCCAACGAAGTCCTCAAGACAATGTTGAATTACTGAATAGTTTTCTGCCTTTTGGAATGAACTAAGCATCTATATTAGAAAAAGTTCATGGGAATTGGAGACGATCCGAATCATTTTTTACCCTTCTTATAATTATTTCAATATTCATTTTAGCTCTTCTTTTATGTAATAAATCAGCTAATATTGAATGAAACTAAAAAAAAAATGCAGATCCGGACAGGCAAATACAACTGGATTGGCCTACACGGTACAAGATCATTGAGGGGATCTGCCGTGGCCTTCTTTATCTCCACGAAGATTCGCGTTTCAGAATCATTCATCGAGATGTGAAAGCAAGCAACATCCTGCTTGATGCCGACATGAACCCAAAAATCTCAGACTTTGGACTCGCAAAACTTTCCGGCATTGAAGAACAAGATGGCAACACTACTCGCATCGCTGGTACATAGTGAGTACTCCACTTTTTTCTCTTGCAAATTTATCCAATCTCTAAAAATACTCACACTTTATTTCTCCTTCCTCACTACGCCGCAGTGGATATATGTCTCCAGAATATGCATTCCGCGGACTGTTCTCAACTAAGTCTGATGTATTCAGTTATGGCGTGCTTGTACTGGAGATTATCACAGGCCGTAGTAGCAGTTGTTTCTTAAGTGCAAGGAACAACCTAGATTTTCTAAGCTATGTAAGCCTTCAAATATTCTGCTTTGATGGATACTGCATTTAATTAGTGCAATAAGTTCTAACTCCGTGAGGGACCATTCGTTATGAAGGTTTGGCAACACTGGAACCAAGGAACGGCGCTGCAGCTAGTGGATCATACGCTTGGCAATGAATATCCGCCGGAAGAGGTGTTGAGATGCATCCAAATAGGATTGCTATGCGTACAGGAAGATCCTATAGAGAGGCCGAGCATGAATTCGTTGGCGGTGATGCTTAGCAGACACTCTTTTGTCTCGCTTCCAGTTCCTTCAATGCCTGAGTTTCTACAGCGACTGCAAGTTATTGTAGCGCATAGCTCGGAGATTGATATGCCTAGGAGCGATTATTCGGACCGGCGTGGGACTTTGTCGACTAGTGATTTCTTGAGTAGTTCTAGTGGGAGCTTTAGATTATTGAGCCCTGCTTCTCCTCTCGAGTAGTTTCTGAGTCAGGGTGGAAGGTATGGTGAGTTGTTGGTGAATATGGAAGATTAAAATGTGTAGCTTGCAAGGCAGGAGAGATTACTGTAATCCAGACCCAACTCCGCCTCCTATACGAGCAGGTTTTGCTGCTACAAATCATTGAAATTCATTATCCCTCTAATTTATGCCGACATAAAAAATTTCCTTGATACTAATATAATTTGATATTGAACTGATGAAACAAAAAATAAAATAATTAAAATAAAACAAATAAATTTTATGTGGTAAATCCAAATTGGGAGAAACCACGTGGAGAAGAGGAGATTTTAGTATATAAAATTTGAAATTATAAGTGAAGGATTTTGGCCAACATAAAGCTTAAGCGAAGAAAATGGAGTGCCCTGGACAATAATATGGGGATATTTTTAGACTTAGCATGTACAAATTAAATGAAATAATTAAAAGGAGTCAACAAAATAATATACAANGACATAAAAAATTTCTTTGATACTATTATAATTTGATATTGAACTGATGAAACAAAAAATAAAATAATTAAAATTAACCAAATAAATTTTATGTGGTAAATCGAAATTGGGAGAAACCACGTGGAGAAGAGGAGATTTTAGTATATAAAATTTGAAATTACAAGTGAAGAATTTTGGCCAACATAAAGCTTAAGCAAAGAAAATGGAGTGCCCTGGACAATAATATGGGGATATTTTTAGTCTTAGCATGTACGATTTAAATGAAATAATTAAAAGGAGTCAACAAAATAATATACAGATTGCAATCTTTAAACTATTATAAGATTATTCAAAGAGTCAAAATCTTCAATCCATATGCTCATATTTTTCTTCTGAAGTTTAATTCACACACAATTTTAGTTAAAAACTTCAATCCGCGTGGTCATAATGTTTTTATGAGATGAAATGCGGGACTCACAAAATTTGGGCCATAAATTTAGCATTCTCCACCTTGACAAGAATTTATAAATATATATAATAGAACTTTCTCCATCTCTTCCACAAAAGTCTAATGCTCAAGGATGAATACAAAACAAGTTTAACAAGTTTAAGGAATGCTCAAACATGGCTATTCGGAGTAGTCTTTGTTATCATATTTGCAGAATTATTATGGATACTAATATTGCTTTCAATAATATGACCACAAGTAATAACTTCATAAACAAAAGTGATAACGGACATCAATGTGTTTGTTTTCTCACATGAAACATCTAATCTCTATTGAGATAACAAACAATCTGCTATCACACATTAGTTTGGTGATCTTCAAAACTTCGGTGAGTTCTTCAAATAGACCTTTCAACCAGATAGCTTCTTTACAAACTTCAGTAATTACATAAACTCAATTTCTGTTGTATATAGTGTCATTGTTGTCTGTCAAGTAGACTTCCATCTTATCACACAGCGATCAATGTAAACACGTATCTTCTATGTAATTTTTTATTTCTATCCAGATCCCCAACAACTCTGAATCAATATAACCTATGACTCTATCAGCAGTCCTCCCAAAAGCACAAACAAGCATATTTTAATCCACATAGATACTTGAGGATCCACTAAACTACTTTCCAATGTTATTTACATGAATTACTCATATATTTGCTAACTGTACTAACTACATATCATAAATTTGGACGAGAACATGTCATAGCATTCATTAGAGAACCCACTACACTAGAATATAAAACTCAAGACACATATTATCATCTGATTCTAAATATAAAGCTAATGAGATTCTAAATACGCAGTTAATGGAGTACAAACAGGTTTGACATTTTGCATAGTATACCATTGTACTCTTTTTGACTTAAAAATAACTTGCCTTTTTCGTATTTTTTGAATAATATTTATGCAAAGAATTTTAATTGGAACTCCAAAATCAATCGTCACAAACTCACTGCTAAATTGAGTTTTTAATAGTTTAAGGTATTCCTTATTCTTAGCAGATATTGATATGTTGATAATTTGGAAAATAATGTTATTTTCATTTATATAATTTAATTAATGAAAATTGCATATTTAAGGAAGTTTTTTTATGTTGATTTTGTAGGTTGCAGCAGGTCATGGAAATCAGAAATCAAAGTGGAACTAAATGAAGATTGGAGATAGAATTAGCTACTAGGCACTTAGGTATCTGGACATTACCGCCTAGACACCAGAACCTGTTCAGAATCCAACCACAACCCGATAGCATGGTGTCGTGGCGCCAGCTAAGGGCGCTTAGGTTTCGTGACACAGGTGCTTAGACAACACATACTTGTGCGCTTAGGCGCTCGATGGATATTTCCAAATAGAGAGATTGATGCATAGGCGCCGGTCCCTGGACACCTAGGTGCCCAAAAATAAATTTTGCAATTGGAGCAGTTCAGATTTCCAGATCATGGGAGATCATGGCCATCATGGGGGAGATAATATAAAAATTGAGGAGACGAAGTAGAAAAGAACTAGTGATGTTTTTAGGCTTCTACTTCACTTCAGTTCTAAATTTACTTCTCCACGGGCAGTGAAGAGCAATTCTGGTAGATTGCCAAACTTAAATCAAATTAAAATTTTGGGCTAGGACTGATAACTGAAGGCTATAACTTTTTCTGTTAGACTTCATCTCGTTTCCTTTGAGATCGATAATCCAGACTCGAATGCCGGTACTATTGATACGCCACGTATACTTGTGTGATCCGGCTATACTTTGTAGCACTCGGTGCATGTCAAGTTTTTGGTGATGTTGCAGAAAAGTGACAGTGAACTTAAATTAAGATAATTTTAGTTGAACTTTTCAATCTAAGATTTGAAAAACTGTATTGGTCACTATTTCTTGTTGAATTATTTTTGTTTCTTTACATGCAAAAAAGTAAAAATATTATGTTTTAAAAATTTGTTGATTGTGTATTGTTTTTTAATTAGTAATTTTTTTGAGTTATTTATTTATTTTTAATTATCTCATGTTTTTTATTAGAATAAGTGGTATCTAATTAGTATATTTGTAGTTCAAGGCCTTCTGGACTTGAACCTTACAATTTCAAACTAGAAAAAACTGTAAATAAAATTCAAAAATAAGAAAGAGTTTAATAACTTTTAGGAGAGATGACGAATAATCCGCAGAATAACCAAGAAACTCATGAACATTAGGATATGTCTAGACCATTAAAGGACTATGCTAACCCTACGATAGATGAAATCAATCTTAGTATCCATACCCCTGCCATAAAAGCCAATACTTTCGAATTGTATCCTGCTACTATCCAATTGGTACAGATTAATCAATTTAGGGGATCACCGTTCGAAGTCCAAACTTACACTTAGCGAGTTTTTCAGAAGTTTGCGCCACATGTTGCTATAATGGTGTCTCCAAAGATACTGTGAGATTAAGGCTTTTTCCTTTCTCTTTGAGGGATAAAACTAAAATATGATTAAATTCGCTAGCCCCACAATCAATTAGGACATGAGTGAATTAGCTTAGAAATTCTTAGCAAAGTATTTTCCACCTTCGAAAACTATCAAATTTAGGAAAGATATAACCTCTTTTCGCCAACATGAAGGTGAATCTATCTATGAAGCTTGGGAAAGATTCAAGAAAAATCTTAGGAAGTGCCCCCACCTTACGTTGCCTGATTAATTGATAATTCAGACATTTTATAACGAGTTAGCAGGATCTTTTAGCTTGATTATAGACGCTGTCGCAGGTGGTTTGCATATGTTGAAACACTTTGATGAGTCCTATTTTTAATTGAAAAGTTAACAACCAATAATTTTTATTGGCCTTCTAATAGAGTGAACACTAGAAAGGTATCCAGTGTACATGACACAGTTGTTTTGTTAAATCTGATTTCTCAAGTTGCTGTTATATCTAGGAAGCTTGATCAGTTGGGGATAAACCAACCACAAGGACCACCAGTAATAGAGGATAATTTATTTGGACTATTGGCTAATGTGAATGCTTCATCTCTCAAGACCTTGAATACTATCAATAATAGGGCAAACAACCTGTATTCCAATTTTTATAATCCTAGTTGGAAGAATTTCCCAAATTTTAGTGAAATAGTAATCTATGTGCAGAAAATCATTAATGGGTAAATAATCAATATAATCCTTTTGGAAATCCAAATAATCAAGGTGATGCCAACTTGAGACCTTTTTATTAACCCGACTTTAATGCAAACCAATAATTTATATAAAAAAAGTTGTCATTTGAGGAAGTTGTATTTTAGATGGGGAGACAACTGCAAAGTCAAGGTGCAGCTATCCGGAATAAAGAAAACCAACTGAGAAAAATAGTGAACTCTATTAGTAATTGACCCCAAGAAACTCTTCCAAGTAACACTAAAGTTAATTCAAAGGAGAAGATTAATGAACATGTCAAAGCTATTAAGTTGAGAAGTGGAAGAGAGTTGGAAGAAGTGAATAGAAAAGAGCCAGAGGTGGTAGACGGGAACCATGAGCCAAAAAGATCTATAGAAAACTCTTCTAAAGATTTAGGAAGACTAGACACGCCCACTAAGAATAACATGGAAAGACCACCCCCACCATTTCTACAGAGACTCTATAAACCAAAGTTGAATAAATTATTTTCTTTATTTTTAAAATATTTAAGAAGTTGACAATTAATATCTAGTTTGTTGAGGCATTGAAACAAGTGTTCAGTTATGTGAAGTTCATGAAGGGTATTCTAGATAAGAAGAGGAACTTTCGTGATTTTAAGACGGTAGCACTTACTGAGTAGTGCAGTGCTTTCATAAAAAAAAAGCTCCCTTAAAAACTTAAATACCCTGGTAGCTTTATCATTCCTTGTGCAATTGGTGAGAGGTTATTTGGGAAGGTTGTGTGACATAGGTGCTAGTATTAACCTCATGTCATTATCTATTTTTAAGATATTAGAACTATGAGAAGTGTTTCTTACTACGGTGACCTTTAAACTTGTTGATTGATCTATTAGTTACCTAAAGGGGTTATAGAGGATGACTTAGGGACCGTTTGGGGCAGCTTATTTGGTGCAATGGCGTTTTGAAAATTCACCTGTCCTGTTTAGGTAAACTGCATTTTGACAGCTCATGCATTTTGAAAATGCTGAAAACAATGTTTTCACACTGCACCTATCTAGGTGCGGTGTAGATAGGTGATGTGACAGCTTTCTGGTAGTGGTCTCACTTTTCCAAAAAGATAACAAATTTTAATAGGTATTGCACTTAGCTTATTAGCAGATTTTTTTTAATCAGCTTATCAGCAGATTATTCAATAAGCTACAACTGCCCTAAACAGACCTTTAGTTAAGATGGATAAGTTTATCTTCCATGTTAATTTCATTATATTAGAAATGAAGGAAGATAAAGAGAACACTTCATCTTAGATAGACTATGCTTAGCCACTTAGAGGGTGATGATTGATGTGCAAAAGGGAGACTTGACTATAAGGGTGAATGATGAGGAGATTACTTTTAATGTATTAAAATATATGAAATTGTCTTATGATTTTAATGAGGATTCATGTTATAGGTTGGATCTAGTGGACCTAATTTGTAGAAGTGAATCTCAAAAATGTTGTGAAATTAGTCCCGTAGAGCAGAGTTTGATTGAGGATGATACACTTGACTTAGGGCCCATTTTGGGAAGCTTATTGGGGTGCGACGACATTTTGAAAATGTCACTGCCATGTTTAGTAATCACATTCGCGGAGCTTATATCTGTCGCATCTCGTCCGCGTCTGATAAATCCTTATATGGCTTTGACACGGGTAAAGCCCCGCGTCCCTCATTGCCCTAAGAATTCCAGAGGTACCCCTGATATCCCTTGCCTTCTCGCTTGCTGGAATCCTTTTTGGTTTGTCACCCTAGAGGAGATCAAACCTTCTTCCTTTAATTTTCTTTCCTGATCGTAAGGTATCCTTTCGATTTCACTAGCTGCGATCCTTGGTAAGTTTCCTTTTCTCTGGAGGTTTTTTTGGGAAGTGCAGATGCAAGCAATAATTTTTTTTTTAATTTTTGCTAAGATATATGAGTACTTTACTTGTTTTTGGGCATAGCCTAGTTGAGATAGGTAGTATGAGTTGTGATCCTTAAAAATGTTTCCTTTTCTTTAGTCTGATATTTCACATCATCATTTTTGCCTAAATTGATGAAATTTTTTTCATTAGTTTGCATGGGAATGTTTTCATTATGGAGGTCCAAGCAAGAAATTTTCTTTATCATCTTCAAACATTAAACAGGGGAAAAAATCTTTTTATAGTATGAAACTTATGAGATTTTGTAGTATGCTGGTGAATGAATAAGCTTGAGGGGAAGTGAACCCTATGACAACAAAAATGATTCGGGTACAAATTAAAGTTTATCTAAGCACTTCCCTATAATTTTATACTTGCTGGAATGTATGTTAGTTTGGTTTTCCCACTGAATGAAAGAGGTTCTGTTGCTCTCTGATAAAAGAAGCATCCATTTATCATTAGTATAGGTAGTGGCAATGGGAAAGGAAGTGCAGGCTATCTAATGTTTCTAAACATGTCTAAATGCATTTCTAAACATATTCATGTCTAAATGCATTTCTAAACATATTAATCAATTTGATTTGCTAAAATTTGGAAAACGGTGTTTAGCTGTAGTTTCTGTGATGGACTTTGGTGCAGTTTTTTATGGAATTCGCTGCAGGTTTTAAGCATATTGGCAAAGGTATTAGCTACAGTTACTGTTTAGCTGCAATTTTTGCGATCAAATTTGTAGTAGTTTCTGTGATGCAACCTGTAGTAGTTTCTATATTAGCTGCAGTTTGATTAGTTGTTCCTTTTGATTGCCAGCAGTTTGACTAGCTGCAGTTTGATTAGCTTCAGCAGTTTGATTCGCTGCATGGAATTAGCTTTCCTGTTGTAGCAGCTTATAACCTGACACATCTGTGGCTTGTACTGGCTTGTATTTGCTGCAGCAGTTCATTCATATGTAGCGTTGCAACAGTTGTATTAGTTGCAGTTTGATTACCTTCAACAATTGATTACCTATAGTTTCTGTTTTTGGTTCCTATTATAGTGTTATATAACATTCATGGCTTTCCTTCTATGAATGTAGGTTATTGATCAAACCACATAATTCTTTCTTGTCCTTGTTGCTAGACGGTATTTTGTTTTAATATTTGGTTTGAAAGTTAAATCATATCAATACTTGGTACACCACTTGCTTCCTGTAGAAGTTTGGATCTTATTCTTCTTCTTCTATTTGAGCCTGGGATTCTTTGAATTTGGTAGCCAGTGAAGCGAACAGTTGATATAGGTTGCAAATGAAGCGAACAGTTGAATATCTTCGAATTTGATAGCCAGTGAAGCGAACAGTTGAACGAGGAAATAGGCCAACGACCCATTTCAATAAAGAAGGGTGAAAAAATATTATAAAAAAATTCAAGGAATGTAAAGGCAGAGAATATGACAGGTTGCAAATGAAGAACAAGTGGGACCAAATGAATAAGGAATGGAAATTTTGGAAGGAATTGAAAAGGGGTTCTACCGTTCTTGGTTGGGATCTAGTGAAGCGAACATTTGATGAACCTAAGGAATGGTGGGTTGAAATACTTGTGAGCTTTGTTTGTAAACTTCTTTATTTTGTAACTTTCTATTTTGTTCTAATTGGGTGTCTATCAATTTTTGTGTAGGTGGTGTCTGCTGCAAAAAAGTTTAAGCTTTCTAGAATTGAGCCTGAATTGGAGGAGAAACTAGACCGCATGTTTGGGGGAGTGGTTGAAACGGGGAACTATGCATGTAGCCCAAGCGAGACAGGGTTCGCTGACAATGCCGTGAATTTGGGAACCTCTGGAGGTTCAGTTGATTTCATTGACGTCCCCAGCCCTGATCAGAACGAATATGAAACAATTGCCCGTTCCAAACGTCCGAGGGTTGTTGATAAAAGAAAATCTGGTGCTTCTTCCCTCAGAAACGAGCTATCTGAGGCGGTTTCTTGTTTCAAAGCAAAATGTCAGGCTTCTCATTCAAGCACAATCACGGAGGCACTTGAAATCATAAGTGCTACAGCTGAAATTTATACAGATGAAGAGTTGTATCTATTTGCAGCAGAATTGCTAGAGGACCCAGTCCGTAGGGATTTCTTTGTGCAGATGTCTGTCACCCGTAGAGTGACATATATTCGAAGTTTCTATAATCGTTTAAACAATTGATATTTTTTATATTTTTCATCACTAGAACATTTGCACTGAGTTATCTATTTTTTTCTTTCTAGAGTTGTGCTTGTGAACTCTCTTGTACCTTCATAATTATTTGCAAACATTTTTTTTTATTGTCACAAACTCTCATATAAATTCTAATTGTTTAGGAAAAACATTTAAGGATACCCATCACTATGGATGCAAATAGAAGAAGATGGATGGAGGCCCACATGGATACACACAGAAGAAAGCGGAGAGGGATGTTTCTGATGGAAATATGTTTGATGTACAAGTACATTGTACATTGATTGGTCGCCATGCATGACATCTTCTTATATTGGCGACAAATGGGTTGGAGAGTTGCTTGCGGGGCACCCAACACGATTTTTTAATATGTTTCGAATGAGTCAGGCAATATTTATCGATCTTCTGAACTAACTCGTAGGATCTCACGGTCTTCATAGATCTTCGAGGACCAATTCACATGAGGTGCTCGCAATAACACTATTCATATTATCTCAAAATGAGTTTATGCGAGGAGTAATGGAGCGATTTCAACACTCATCAGAAACAATAAGCAGGTATTTCTCAATCAGATTGAGCACACTTGTTAGCTTGTCCTCTCATGTCATCAGACCCTTAGATTATAAGTTTGAGCAGATACCCGCTGAGATAGCACGTGATTCACAATATATGCCTTTTTTCAAGGTATTCTCTCGGATGCATTATAGTTAACTTTTTAAGGGTAAGCAATGATATGTCAAACCTAACATTTACTCATCAGGACTGCATTGACGTGATTGATGGAACACATGTTGACGCACGTATCCCAAATAGTGATAAGGTGGCATTTATCAGTCGTTGTGGTAGCCTTACCCAAAATTTCATGGTCGTCTGCGACTTTAACAAGTGTTTCAATTTTGTTATGGCTGACTGGGAGGACAACGCACATGACAGTCGAGTTTTTAAATCTGTGACACGGGATCCCAATAGAAACTTTTCACATCCACTTGCAGGTACGCTCGGGATTGAACTCATATGAATTGTTCAATTTATTAGGCAATTATTACTTGGGATCCCAAAAAACAACTTGAATTTCCATACCAATTGTTATATTTATTAGGCAAGTATTACTTGGTTGATGCTAGTTACCCATTGCAACGAGGGTATTTAAAGTCATTTCCTGATACGAGATATCACATACCAGACTTCGCACGTGTAAGTAACGTCACACAAGGAAGAAAGGAAATGTTTAATAAACGACATTCATCTCTACGTGGTGTAATTGAGAGGACTTTTGGTGTCTGGAAAAAGAAATGGGTGATACTCCGTGATATGCCTCCCTACAATTTTTCGAAGCAGGTACAAATTATCTTTGCTACAATGACTTTTCATAATTACATAAGAAGACATCATTCCCGTAGCGATATCGACTTCCATTTGGCGTAAGAGGATGAAGAAAATGTGCCTTCGGAAGCATTTGAATTCCATTGCCTTCACTGTAGATGAGGAAGGTGCAAGCGAGATGACAGAGCTGAGAGAACGAATTACTGATGAGATGGTATGTCTATGAATGAAGAATTTGAGAATTTATTAGTTAAATATTAATAAAAATATTGCTACACTGATTTTTATTCAACTTCATATTTACCTATTCTATTGCTTTTTTTTTTTTAGTTTTAGACCTGGGAACTATATGAAAACCATTGAGCTACTTTTTTCGATACTGTGATATCTTGCAATATTTTTCGAGCACCAATGATAATACTGAAAGTAGTTAGATTTTTGTGTTGGGGGATTGCCTTCTGCTTCTCCCAACATGAGTATTGGGAATGAGCAATTTCGCTGAAACGACTTGATGACTGCACACCACCTTTTACATGGAAATGTGTATTTCACATTTTAAAAGTTAAATGGTGGTATTTTTGATGTGATGTGAAAATTTTGGGTGACATAAATGTAGAAAGTAAATTTGTGTTAGATATGTAAGTACATAAGGATTGAGTGGTATGGATGTGAATACCCTTTGTTTTAATCAATCATTTGCAACTGTTTCTAGCATTGTGGTTTATCATTATGCTACTTCTACATTGGCTGTTTCTGTATTCAAATTTATAGGTTTTATCATAGTTTCTTCTCTGTTTTATTTTGTTCAATTTGGGGCCCAGTGGAGTAATGAGTATGTAGATAGGGCTGTCAAAAAAGCTCTNATAATCTGCACTGAATATTAAGATGCATATGATTTGTTCAGCTTTCAACGGAGCCACCTATTCTTGCCGGCCCGGTTATTAAAGTTACAACAAAGTAGCCCAAATGCTTAATTTGGCGCAGTGGTGCTGCCATGTCAAACATCTTCATTAATAATCCTCGTCAAACAGGTTTAAACGAAAAATTGGCCTAAACATTCTATTCTATTTGTAAAATCTGTCTTTCCATTCAAATGAAGTCAGGAAATGAATCTTACAGCTCTGTTCGTCGGCTTAATTTGACGCGGCTCTTGCTCTTTTATTTTTGTTGCAGCACCTTTAAAAGTCAGNTCTATTCTATTTGTAAAATCTGTCTTTCCATTCAAATGAAGTCAGGAAATGAATCTTACAGCTCTGTTCGTCAGCTTAATTTGACGCGGCTCTTGCTCTTTTATTTTTGTTGCAGTACCTTTAAAAGTCAGTTATCTTTAATTTCCATATTATTTCTATTGTGCAAATAACCGTTATTTCATACTTCTCAATCTCAACAGAGAAATGAACGAGACCTTTCCCTGCTCGCTCCTCCTCCTCCTCC
>JXCR01031367.1:20010-53920 GCA_002079205.1 Phalaenopsis hybrid cultivar | reverse complement strand
GTGGAGAATCAATGTGGAAAACAAATTAAAATCGTGAGGTCAGATAGAGGTGGAGAGTACTACGGAAGATACACAGAGAGTGGACAAGCACCTGGTCCATTTGCGAAGTTTCTTCAAGAACACGGGATTGTTGCCCAACACACTATGCCTGGTTCTCCGGATCAGAATGGTGTGGCAGAAAGAAGAAACCGAACTTTAATGGACATGGTGNTAAATTTCAAACGAACCGAACACGAACACAAGCTCTGTTCGTTCGTGTTCGGTTCGTTTACACCCCTATATGTAGAAATGTTCAGGAATTTATGAACTATGCTTGGTTTACCGCATGGTTAAGGTTTAAATGCTTCCCCTGGCGACTGGAATGTGGTTCGATGGCAAATTTTGGATTTTGGATCTTTAAGATCTATTAATTAATTTGATTAAGGGGTATTTACATATGCATATTACACAATTCTTATATATTTACATATCTAACACCTAAACAATCATGTTTGCTTGCATACCACACAAATCTTTGGCAGTGCTTTTGATATGATGTTAAAGATTTGTATGGTATGCATGCAAATATGAATGTTTAGGTGTTAGATATGTAAATATGTAAGAATTGTGTAATATGCATATGCAAGAGCCCCTTAATTTTTTTTAAACATCATATTTCCTATGATATTTCCTACGGTTAAATCTATTCATTGCAGTGCTAGTCTTGTAAGTAGCAATGTTTAAGTGTTATGTATGCAGTTGTCTTTACTTTATGCTGATGGGCAAGATAAATTCATAAAGTTGTGTTCCATATGTGTTATGAGCCCCTTGATTAGATATATACATAAAATTATGTTCCATATGTGTTAGATATGTAAATACATAAAATTGTGTTTCATATGCGTTCTTATTCTTATACAGAAGTTGTCAATACTTTAGGGGCCTACTGAAGTTCCAAAAATATGATTGTTATACCCTTCTTTTAAACAGTTTTACCAAACAAAGGCAGAATAGTCTTTTTTTCGTAAACAGCTGCCTGACAGCTGGTTTCACACAGTTGCACCAAACAGACAACCAACTTCCCTGCAACTACTTCCTACAGCAGCGCAGCTGCAGCTAAAAAGCTGAGAAGCTGCAGCTGCTCTAAATAGAGCCTTAGTTTACCTGAATGTTAAGCACCTTTCTTGGATTGTCCCTTGGTAGTGGAAAAATTATTTCATACGGACACCACATGCAGAGATGCATGCGATGTCCGATCTCCACCGTCGATCATCGCAAAAATATATTTCGGTAGACCCTACTTTTTTTTTTTATATTTTGATTGCGGTGATTAACGGTAGAGATCGGATACCTGTGGTGTCTGTACGGAATAATTTCTACCGGTGGTGGGTACATCTCAAGGAGTGTGGGCCCCACCTTAATAAAAACAAGGTGCGCCCATAATATTACATGTCTATATACTTAATTATTATTTGTCTCACTCTAATTGTTTCACTATTACTCTTCTCAAGTTTATAATCTGCACTGAATATTAAGATGCATATGATTTGTTCAGCTTTCAACGGAGCCACCTATTCTTGCCGGCCAGGTTATTAAAGTTACAACAAACTAGCCCAAATGCTTAATTTGACGCAGTGGTGCTGCCATGTCAAACATCTTCATTAATAATCCTCGTCAAACAGGTTTAAACGAAAAATTGGCCAAAACATTCTATTCTATTTGTAAAATCTCTTTCTTTCCATTCAAATGAAGTCAGGAAATGAATCTAACAGCTCTGTTCGTCAGCTTAATTTGACGCGGTTCTTGCTCTTTTAATTTTGTTGCAGCACCTTTAAATGTCAGTTTTTCTTTAATTTCCATATTATTTCTATTGTGCAAATAACCGTTATTTCATACTTCTCAATCTCAACCGAGAAATGAACGAGACCTTTCCCTGCTCGCTCCTCCTCCTCCTCCTCTCCTTTTACATTATTCTCTTCTTTGCCGGCGAAACGTATTCCCAAAGCAGACCCAACCTCAGCTACTGCTCCGGCGACAACTACACATCCCTAAGTTCCTTCGAGACCAACCTCCGTCATCTCCTCTCCAACCTCACCAACGCCACTGCCAATTCTCCGTCTTTCTTTTCAACATACACCGTCGGAAGCCCTGCATCTATCCAAGTCTTTGGTCTCGCGCAGTGTCGCATCGACTCCTCCCCCACAATATGTGGCAGCCATCTCCGTCGCGCCGCTGCCATGGCTGGCAAAGATCAACTTGGTGGCTGCGGCCGAAACAGCTCAGCCGCATTACGATACGACTATTGCTTCCTCCGCTACTCCGATGATCGATTCTTCGGGATCCCTGAAATGACAATGGTCGCCACCTTCTATATTNCAACTTGGTGGCTGCGGCCGAAACAGCTCAGCCGCATTACGATACGACTATTGCTTCCTCCGCTACTCCGATAATCGATTCTTGGGGATCCCTGAAATGACAATGGTCGCCACCTTCTATAACGTAGGGATCGCGTCGGTGTTTGACAACAGAGTCCAAGACCTAATGAAAGAGATCTTGCCGGCGGCCGCCAAGTCTGAGTTTAGGTACGCGGTTGCGGCTGTGAATAACTGGGGTTCTGAAACGAATATGTATCGGATGGCTTGGTGCACGATGGACCTTCAGAGCAGCGACTGCTTGCAGTGCCTGAATATGGCTTTGCTTTCGCTGCACACGGGAACGACTGGAGGCCAGACGGTAATGGTGAGCTGCATGGTTAGGTTTTCCACTCTGCAATTCTATTCTATGCCAATATTGGCTTCGCCTCCGCCTGCGTCTATGTCGTCGGATGAGGGGAAGGGCTTTATTGGTTCTAGTCTTCATGACTGGAACGCTACCAGCCTAAGCAGAGGTGCGTCAAAAATGTGTCTTATTGTCTTNCACGGGAACGACTGGAGGCCAGACGGTAATGGTGAGCTGCATGGTTAGGTTTTCCACTCTGCAATTCTATTCCATGCCAATATTGGCTTCGCCTCCGCCTGCGTCTATGTCATCGGATGAGGGGAAGGGCTTTATTGGTTCTAGTCTTCATGACTGGCACGCTACCAGCCTAAGCAGAGGTGCGTCAAAAATGTGTCTTATTGTCTCCTTAATGATTAATTTAGCAGAGGTGCGTCAAAAATGTGTCTTATTGTCTCNTGGTATCATTTACAGTGGATACATGTCACCAGAGTATGCTTTACATGGGAACTTCTCCACTAAATCCGATGTGTATAGTTTTGGTGTGCTGGTATTCGAGATCCTTGCTGGCTGTTGCAATAGTACTGTGGTTGCTTCAGGGACTCCCTTAGACTTACTTAGCCATGTAAGGACTTTAAATTAATCTGAGAAGATGACTCCAAATAATCAATTCTTGAGCAGGTTTGGCATTGTTGGAATAAAGGTATGGCGCTGAAAATCATTGATCAAATCCTAGTAGATAGGTATTCTTCGAATGAAGCATTGAGATGCATCCACATTGCACTGCTGTGCATCCAGGAAGATCCAGCTCTGAGACCAAGCATGTCTTCACTGCTAGCCATGCTCACCACTATGTCACGGACTAACTCNTGGCTGTTGCAATAGTACTGTGGTTGCTTCAGGGACTCCCTTAGACTTACTTAGCCATGTAAGGACTTTAAAGTAATTTTTTTGTTATTTAAATTTCGAAATTCTGAGAAGATGTCTCCAAATAATCAATTCTTGAGCAGGTTTGGCATTGTTGGAATAAAGGTATGGCGCTGAAAACNTGGTATCATTTACAGTGGATACATGTCACCAGAGTATGCTTTACATGGGAACTTCTCCACTAAATCCGATGTATATAGTTTTGGTGTGCTGGTATTCCAGATCCTTGCTGGCTGTTGCAATAGTACTGTGGTTGCTTCAGAGACTCCCTTAGACTTACTTAGCCATGTTAGGACTTTAAAGTAACTTTTTTGTTATTTAAATTTCGAATTTCTGAGAAGATGACTCCAAATGATCAATTCTTGAGCAGGTTTGGCATTGTTGGAATCAAGGTATGCCGCTGAAAATCATTGACCAAATCCTAGGAGATAGGTATTCTTCAAATGAAGCATTGAGATGCATCCACATTGCACTGCTGTGCATCCAGGAAGATCCAGCTCTGAGACCAAGCATGTCTTCACTGCTAGCCATGCTTACCACTAGCACTGTTGCTCTGCCTGATCCCCTGATGCCTACATTTTTAAAGCAAGTGGAAGTTTGATTTCCTATTCGTCAAATGGTTCTTTTGTTTCAGCCGAGTAATGATTTGAGCTTCTCATTTAGGGATTTTGTTAATTAAATTTAATTTTGACATCAAAAAATTAATTTTTTGATCAAGGAGTTCCAAGGGATTTAGCATGGCCTTTCAAAAAAAAAAAANTAATGATTTGAGCTTCTCATTTAGGGATTTTGTTAATTAAATTTAATTTTGACATCAAAAAATTAATTTTTTTATCAAGGAGTTCCAAGGGATTTAGCATGGCCTTTAAAAAAAAAAATTATTTTCAACCTTGCGGTGACTGTACATGTTTTTTTAAATTTATGCTTAAGATTTTGTGGTATATATATAAAAGTTCAGCATTTAATCTTTCATCAATAAATTATTGTTGATTTCAGGAAAATTCATATAAAATATTCGTTTGATAAAATTTATCTAAGAGAATTAAAAAGAAATAATGACAATTAAAATAAGATTATGATAAAATTATAAGGAAAAAATTATGTTAAAAAAATTAGAAAACTTCATGAAACATGCATTGGGGATGGATGAGGATGGAGATTTGTAAAACTAGCATAGATTGATTGTGGTAAAATTTTAGTGGTCAATTGAATTCATTGTTATTTTAAAAGTTTAACTTTGTTTCATGTTTCTCATTTGCAATATGTCTTGTAAATTTCTTTCGGGGAAAGAGTTGGATCCTAAATTGTCAATTGATTCACACATCAAGGGAGGAGCTAACGAAGAAATAGAGAATGGAGGAGAAGGCATTGAAGAGGGAATGTGCTGAACCTTTCAAAAATTGCTAAAAACATGATCCATCCCGCTTGCATTAATTCTCCCCTTTACATATATGAGATTTTTTCTATATAATACATGAATAATGATTATATTTAAATCTCTAGTGATCTCAAGCTGTTACCCTTTGTCGTATTCTAACCATGATGTATATTTAATATTATCTTTGATGGGTTGTCATCCAATGTACTATATTTCTCCTGTCATTCTCTGTGCACTTATCGAGTCACATTTCTTGGGTCTTTTTCCATCTTTTGGTCTACAACCAATTTATCTTTGGTGTGAGTAGGTTCTCCCCTAATAGGGTTGATCTAAAGTGGTGAAGTGACTCGTGGTATCGTCACCAATTAGTCCCCTCTCTAATTTGACTTATAAAAGGGTGTCCATCTAATGTATGTAATTGATGGTGCAAGTTCAATATCATTTAAATAGTGGTTCATACTTGACAACTTTTACAGTTTTTTTTTGACACGTCATGGGGAGTAGTTTACCCTAAACAACTTTTAATTTCTTCAAAATCATTTCGAGTTCATTTGAATTTATTATTTTGTTAAATCAATCATTCAAAGTTAAATTCAGATTTAGTAGTGATATTCTAACTTGTGTTCAATGAACCTTGATGATTTAATTATCCCATGAGTGCGTTACTTAGGTATTCACTTGATGTTCTATTTAGGAATTATGTAAGTGGGTGCCCTTAGGGGCAAGCTAAATTATTAAGGATCTTGTGCTTATGATTAAATTTTGGCTTGTAGTGCTTTGAAGGTATTCATGATTAGTTATGTTTTCTTTTCTAAACTTCATTAAGCAAATTCAGATTAGGCCTAATTCACTACTAATCCCTTAAGTTAAGCTTTCAGGATAAATTTGCAATAATCAAAATGTTTGGTTAGATGGATTTAATGCTTATTAAAAAATCGTACTTATCATCTAATCACCCATTAGGGGCTTCAAATAAGTAAATTATCATTTTTCTAGCTCAAGCCCACTACCTTAGGATCATCGAATTAGACCAACTTCCAAGTGACAATAATTTAGGAAAATTATAATTTTACCATTGTTACAAAAAAAGTGATGAGTTGGTTTCTATTGTTTAAACACTTATGTTTCAAACACCTAAGAGAGCTCATTACCCATTTATTGTTTGACTTAGCCTAAATTTTAATTAGGGCATCAAAATCCCATAATTACCTTTTTGCCCCTAGGGCTCTCCACTTCATAATTCCTTAAATTTAACTCAAATGGCTTTGAAATTTTCTTAGTGCCTCACTCATGGGTGAATTAAAATATCATCGAAGAAATTATAATTTTCTGATTTTTATTTAATTTTTATCAATTATTTTTACTCAAAAATAGAGATTTTCAATGTTAATTCATTTAATTAATCAAAGTGAAGTTTCTGTCCTTAGGAAAATTATTGAAGATTGACCTAGGTCACAGGACCACTTTGGCTAAACTTCATGAATTTTTAAAATATATTCTAGTTATTATAATTATTTGTTTATTTTGATGGTTAGTTAAAAATAAAACATAATATAATCTTAAAATTTTTTTTAATATTTTTCTTTAGTTCTTTTGAGTTCAGAGAACTTAGAGAAATAAACTTTATATTTTTGTAGTTTTTTTTATTTTATTTATTGTAATTATTTTAATGCAAAACTAAAGAAAATACATTTTTGGTGTATTTTTGTATTTTTGCAAAACTAAAGAAAATACATTTAGGAAAATTAGGAAAAATATTTAAGTGGTCCCAAGTGATCAGGGAACAATTTGTGGCATTTTGATGCATTTTTGTATTTTTGCGATTTTTAATTATTTTTAAATTGAAAAATAGCTCAAAAATGAAAATTTTATTTTAACATCAATTTTATTTGTCTTAAGTGCCCCTGGTCACAAGGATTATTCCAAACCACTTTTTGTGTTTTTCTGAATTTTATTTTATTTATTACAATTATTTTAGTGCAAAAATCTCATTTATTTTGCAAAATAGACTTTGATATTAAAGACAATTCAAATGAGTTTCAAATTTTTACAATGACTTTTATCTATTCATTATCTTTAATGTGGACTAATGTTTATGAATTTTTGGGTTATATTTTATTTTCTTAATTTTCTAATGGTTTTAATGACTTAATTGCATAAGACAACACACTTAATTATTTAAACCCATATATATTTTTCCTAAGGTTCTCTAACCACAGTAAACCTACCAAAGCAAGTCCCATATTTTTTAGATTTACATTTTAATTTTTATAATTATTTAATTGAAACAATGGCACCTAAGATGTAAAATAAGTGCTTTTAATCTTAGGGTGTCCCCTGACTTTGTAAAAATCAGAGGACACTCCTAATCACATGAAGATCAAACCCTCCAAATTTCATGTCATGATGATTAATATTTAATTATTTATGATTAAAATAAGCTATGGAGTATTTAATTAATTAAAACTAAAATACCTGACCAATAATTTTAATTCTTGGTTCATAACATTCTCTTTTGTTCACTAAACACAATAGTATTTTTGTTTTATTTTTATAATTTTTATACACCAAGCTATGCATTTTTAAAGTTTCAGAATTATTTTAAATAAAAATGCTTTATTTTTCTATTTATCTGTGCGGCGACCACACAATCCTTGGCATCTCCGAACTTTCCACATGGCACACTTCCATTCGACGCTGCCATCCACGTCCGTGTTGACCCGGCACTTGCTTTAAGTTCCAAAGGTTCGTCCGATGCCTCCTCCATAACTTGAAGGTCTTTTCAATTTCACATGCATAGACATAAGGAGAATGCACGAATTCAGCTTCACATCCGCATACTTCAAAAAATTGAAAGAAGTTCATATGATGTTCATTTCAATTCCACATGCTTGGAAATAAAGAGAATAACATGAAGGACTTCATTTTTACATGCTTGAAGACATTAGGGAAACACTTTAATAGAACTTCACTTGCATATGTTTAAAGTCAAAAGAAGAACACTTAAAAAAAAACTTTACTTGCACATGCTTAAAGACATAACAGAAATGCATGAAAGACAGTTATTTTCAAATGCTTAAAGACATGAGGAAAACCAAATGCATAGGTCAATTCATTTTCACATGCTTAAAAACATAAGGCAAACACATGAATAGGATTTCACTTTCATATTCTTAGACACAAGAAGAACACATGTAGTTTACTTAAATTTCACATACATAGAGAGAATACGAGAAGTGAATTTTATTTCTCATTCATATAGACATGCCAAACACATATAGATAAGGCTTCACTTGCACATTCTTAGACCTAAGAAGAAAACATATAGGTTGCTTAACTTTGACATACATCAAGAGAATACATGAAGTTAATTTAAATCACATACATAGAGACACAGGAAATACATATGGATAAGGCTTTACTTGCAAGTGAATATTGCATGGAGAATATAAAAAAAATTCATGAAGGTACAAATAGAGAAAACACATACAACAATTTACATGGAGCAAATTACATGTAAGGGAGGTAAAGAACATAGATGATTTCCATGTATAGTAAGTTAAATTTGCATCGGAAAACTTTATGAAAGTGAACATTATGTGAACATATATGAAAGTGGCTAAATAGAGATTATGTAGAGAAACAATGGAAAAAGCACTGTGTGGAGAGGAAAAGAAGAAAGAAGAAGAAGATAACGAAGAAAGACATGAAGTATGTTGATCAGTAGAAGAAAAAGATGGGAGAAGAAGAGATATGGAAAAGAAAGTGCAGATGAAAAGTATGGAGAAGAAAAAGTGTGGAAGAAGAAGATAATGAATTGAGAAGAAGTACCAAAGATGAAGAAAGTGGACGAAGAAGAAATATAATTTTGTTAGCTCTACTACAATAATTATAGTCATCAAATATGGCTTCTAAATTAATTTATAACTTCTATAGCCAACTATGGATATTATAGCCCCATCACAACTATTATAGATAGAGTGCAGAAGTTACAATATAAATTTTTCTTAGAGATTAAAAATGTTGGGTTATGTCAATAGAGTTATTATTTTATCATCTTGTAATCTCTTGTTCTCTAAACTAAGTAAAGAGTTGACTTATATTCTCACAATTACATAGTAAGTTATTTTAACAATGCCAAGCCTTGTGTTATTTTTCTTTTTCATAGGGGTTTTTTGTATATAAAAATCAAGTATCTAATCTCAAATTTTTTTTATTTGTGTGTTGAATTTTTGTGCATTATTAANGTCTTGTAAATTTCTTTCGGGGAAAGAGTTGGATCCTAAATTGTCAATTGATTCACACATCAAGGGAGGAGCAACCGAAGAAATAGAGAATGGAGGAGAAGGGATTGAAGAGGGAATGTGATGAACTCTTTCAAAAATTGCTAAAAACATGATCCATACCTCTCGCATTAATTCTCCCCTTCACATATATGAGATTTTTTCTATATAATACATGAATAATGATTATATTAAATCTCTAGTGATCTCAAGTTGTTACCCTTTGTCGTATTCTAAACATAATGTATATTTAATATTATCTTTGATGGGTTGTCATCCAATGTACTGTATTTTTCCTGTCATTCTCTGTGCACTTATCGGGTCACATTTCTTGGGTCTTTTTCCATCTTTTGGTCTAAAATCAATTTATCGTCGGTGTGAGTAGGTTCTCCCCCAATCGGGTTGATCTTAAGTGGCGAAGTGACTCGTGGTATCGTCGCCAATCAGTCCCCTCTCTAATTTGACTTATAAAAGGGTGTCCATCTAATGTATGTGATTGATGGTGCAAGTTCAATATCATTTAAATAGTGGTTCATACCTGACAACTTTTATATTTTTTTTTGTCACGTCGTGGGGAGAAGTTTACCCTAAACAACTTTTAATGTCTTCAAAATCATTTCGAGTTCATTTGAATTTATTATATTGTTAAATCAATCATTCAAAGTTAAATTCAGATGTAGTAGTGATATTCTAACTTGTGCTCAATGAACCTTGATGATTTAATTATCCCATGAGCGCATTACTTAGGTATTCACTTGATGTTCTATTTAGGAATTATGTAAGTGGATGCCCTTAGGGGCAAGCTAAATTATTAAGGACCTTGTGCTTATGATTAAATTTGGGTTTGTAGTGCTTTGAAGGTATTCATGATTAGTTATGTTTCCTTTTCTAAACTTTATTAAGCAAAGTCAGATTAGGTCTAATTCACTACTAAGCCCTTACGTTAAGTTTTAAGGGTAAATTTGCAATAATCAAAATGTTTGGTTAGATGGATTTAATGCTTATTAAAAAATCATACTTATCATCTAATCTCCGATTAGGGGCTTCAAATGAGTAAATTATCTTTTTTCTAGCTCAAGCCCACTACCTTAGGATCATCGAATTAGACCAACTTCCAAGTGACAATAATTTAGGATAATTATAATTTTACCATTGTTACAAAAAAAGTGATGAGTTGGTTTCTACCTTTTAATCACTTATGTTTCAAACACCTAATAGAACTCATTATGATCAATATTACCCATTTATCATTTGACTTAGCCTAAATTTTAATTAGGGCATCAAAATCCCATAATTATCATTTTGCCCCTAGGGCTCTCCACTTCATAATTCCTTAAATTTAACTCAAATGACTTTGACATTTGTTTAGTGCCTCACTCATGGGTCAATTAAAATATCATCAAGAAAATTATAATTTTCTGATTTTTATTTAATTTTTATCAATTATTTTTACTCAAGAATAGGGATTTTCAATGTTAATTCATTTAATTAATCAAAGTGAAGTTTCTGTCCTTAGGAAAATTATTGGAGATTCACCTATGTCAGAAGACCACTTTGGCTAAACTTCATGAATTTTAAAATATATTCTAATTATTATAATTATTTGCTTATTTTGATGGTTAGTAAAATATAAAACAAAATATAATCTTAAAAAATATTTTAATATTTTTCTTTAGTTCTTTTGAGTTCAGAGAACTCAGAGAAATAAACTTTATATTTTTGTGATTTTTTATTTTATTTATTCTAATTATTTTAATGTAAAACAAAAGAAAATACTTTTTTGGTGTATTTTTGTATTTTTGCAAAAGTAAAGAAAATACATTTAGGAAAATTAGGAAAAATAGTTAACTGGTCCCAAGTGATCAGGGAACAATTTGTAACATTTTGATGTATTTTTTGTATTTTTGTGATTTTTAATTATTTTTAAATTGAAAATAAGCTCAAAAATGAAATTTTTATTTTAACATCAATTTTATTTTTCTTGAGTGCCCTTGGTCACAAGGATTATTCCAAACCACTTTTTGTGTTTTTTTATTTATATTTTATTTATTATAATTATTTTAGTGCAAAAATCTCATTTATCTTGCAAAATAGACTTTGATATTAAAGACAATTCAAATGAGGTTCGAATTTTTACTGTGACTTTTATCTATTCATTATCTTTAATGTGGACTAATGTTTATGAATTTTTGGGTTATATTTTATTTTCTTAATTTTCTAATGGTTTTAATGACTTAATTACATAAGACAACACACTTAATTATTTAAACCCATTTTATATTTTTCCTAAGGTTCTCTAACCACAATAAACCTACCAAAGCAAGTCCCATATTTTTAGATTTACATTTTAATTTTTACAATTATTTAATTGAAACAAAGGCACCTGAGATGTAAAATCAGTGCTTTTAATCTTAGGGGTGTCCCCTGACTTTGTAAAAGTTAGAGGACGCTCCTAATCACATGAAGATCAAATCCTTCAAATTTCATGCCATGATGATTAATATTTAATTATTTATGATTAAAATAAGCTCTGGAGTATTTAATTAATTAAAAATAAAATACCTGACCAATAATTTTAATTCTCGGTTCATAATATTCTCTTTTGTTCACTAAGCACAATAGTATTTTTATTTTATTTTTATAATTTTTATACACCAAGTTATGCATTTTTAAAGTTTCTGAATTATTTTAAATAAAAATGCCTTATTTTTTTACTTATCCGTGCGGCGGCCACACAATCCTTGGCATCTCCGAACTTTCCACGTGGCACACTTCCATTCGACGCTGCCATCCACGTTCGTGCTGACCTGGCCCTTGCTTTAAGTTCCAAAGGTTCTTCCGACGCCTCCTCCATAACTTGAAGGTCTTTTCAATTTCACATGCATAGATATAAGCATAATGCATGAATTCAGCTTCACATCCGCCTACTTCAAAAAATAGAAAGAAGTTCATATGATGTTCATTTCAATTCCACATGCTTGGAAATAAAGAGAATAACATGAAGGACTTCATTTTTACATGCTTGAAGACATTAGGGAAACACTTGAATAGAACTTCACTTGCATATGTTTAAAGTCAAAAGAAGAACACTTAATAAAAAAACTTTACTTGCACATGCTTAAAGACATAACAGAAATGCATGAAAGACAGTTACTTTCAAATGCTTAAAGACATAAGGAAAACCAAATGCATAGGTCAATTCATTTTCACATGCTTAAAAACATAAGGGAAACACATGAATAGGATTTCACTTTCATATTCTTAGACACAAGGGGAACACATGTAGTTTACTTAAATTTCACATGCATAGAGAGAATACGAGAAGTCAATTTTATTTCTCATTCATATAGACATACCAAACACATATAGTTAAGGCTTCACTTGCACATTCTTAGATCTAAGAAGAAAACATATAGGTTGCTTAACTTTGACATACATCAAGAGAATACATGAAGTTAATTTAAATCACATACATAGAGACACAAGAAATACATATGGATAAGGCTTTACTTGCAAGTGAATATTGCATGGAGAATATAAAATAATGTTCATGAAGGTACAAATAGAGAAAACACATACAACAATTTACATGGAGCAAATTACATGTAAGGGAGGTAAAGCACATAGATGTTTTCCATGTATAGTAAGTTAAATTTGCATCGGAAAACATTATGAAAGTGAACATTATGTGAACATATATGAAAGTGGCTAAATAGAGATTATTTTAAAGTTATATGAGAAAAATGTGGGAGATAAACATCAAATAAAAATAACTATATAGAGAATCAATGGAAAGTGCACTGTGTGGAGAGGAAAAGAAGAAAGAAGAAGAAGATAAAGAAGAAAGAGATAAAGTATGTTGATCAGTAGAAGAAAAAGATGGGAAGAGAAGAGATATGGAAAAGAAAGTGCAGATGAAAAGTATGGAGAAGAAGAGTGTGGAAGAAGAAGATAATGAATTGAAAAGAAATACCAAAGATGAAGAAACTGGACGAGGAAGAAATATAATTTTGGTAGCTCTACTACAGTAATTATAGTCATCAAATATAGCTTCTAAATTAATTTATAACTTCTATAGCCAACTATGGATATTATAGCCCCATCACGATTATTATAGATAGAGTGCAGAAGTTACAATCTAAATTTTTCTTAGAGATTATAAATGTTGGAGTTATTATTTTATCATCTTGTAATCTCATATTCTCTAAATTAAGTAAAGAGTTGACTTATATTCTCACAATTACATACTAAGTTATTTTAACAATGCCAAGCCTTGTGTTATTTTTCTTTTTCAGGGTGGTTTTTTGTATATAAAAATCAGGTATCTTATCTCATATTTTTTTTTTATTTGTATGTTAAATTTTTGTTCATTACTAAGAGATTAAATTATCTCNAGGTTGAGCCTCATCGTAGGGATTTCCTGCTCTCTGATTAAGACATGAAGAAAGAGCCACTCGCTCTTGGCCTTGTTAATTATAGAAATCTCTGTGATTCATGGCAATCATGGAAGCTGGTCATTTTATCCAACCCGACATATTAGCTCTGAGATTAAATTTTTGCATGTTCAGATTTTGTCTAATGTGTTTCATGATTTTTTATTGCGTAACGTAAATTTGTGTTAGTATCCGATCAGAACCGTCCAAAAAAATGATGGGTCCCACTCTAAAATAAATAAAAAAACAAAAAGATATATTGATGTGGTCCTGACTGGATACCGGATGAAAATTTGAGTCTAGTGTACGTACGCAATAAAAATCTCGTGTTTGATAGATGACACGGATCAATTAAAAATTTTAAATTATTAGATATAAGAATCTCTATTTAAAATATATTTAAAACCTTATTGTTATTCAACTTTAAATCACTATTATGAAAAATAGTTTCACTGGAAATTTTGGAATGCTTTAAAAGCAGTTTTAAATCGCTGCACAAGTACAGTAGTTGTAATCCACTGCAAAGCCCTTTGCGGCAGCTTTGTAATTATTGGAGAAGACATTTTGTAGCAGTTATAATTGCAGCTGATTTATAACGTCAGTTTTAATTGTAAATATTGTTATAGTGTAGCAGTTAAAATTGATGAAAATATTTATATTAATCATTATTTAAATCACTGTCAAGCGACTCAATTATAGAAAATAATTTCACATTATAATTCATTTTTTTATTTTTCTAGTTAATTACGACCCTTTGTTTCTTCTGGGAAATCAAGATTGAGATTACTTGTCGACATATTTAAATGCCAGTCATTATATTGTTCAATCGATTGTGTCTGATAATTTCCAAAGGAATGCAAAGCAACTCAAACTTTGTTTGACATCTTCTAACAGGACGATATTTTATATTTATAATGCCTCGTTTTCCCAGCCACCTATCGTAAGATTAAGCCCAAGGATTCCNGCAGCTTTGTAATTATTGGAGAAGACATTTTGTAGCAGTTATAATTGCAGCTGATTTATAACGTCAGTTTTATTTGTAATATTGTTATAGTGTAGCGGTTAGAATTGATGAAAATTTCATATTAATCATTATTTAAATTGCCGGAGATGTGGTCTTTTACCAGCCACCTATCGCAAGATTAAGCCCAAGGATTCACCTTAATTGACACAAGAATCACAAATTGGCCTGCATTTCAAAGCGAACAATTTTCAGTACAAATTTAGGCAACTTATTTACTACTAAAATGCGAATAGAAGTTTTAGAACCTTTTGGAAGTTGAAAAGACTTCACGTGTTGACTGTGATATATAAAATATGTAGAGGGGTTACATTCATGCCCCGTTATATTATATCATAATATTATAGTTTTTTATATTTATTGTATTCAGGGAAATTTATAAGAATAGATGGAATGATTAATGATTTAATTTTATACAAGAAAAAAAAAACCTNCTACTAAAATGCGAATAGAAGTTTTAGAACCTTTTGGAAGTTGAAAAGACTTCACGTGTTGACTGTGATATAAAAAATATGTAGAAGGGTTACTTTCATGCCCGATTATATTATATCATAATATTAGGAAAGTTATAAGAATAGATGGAATGATTAATGCTTTAATTTTATACAAGAAAAAAAAAAGCATGAGTGTTTCATAAAATACATCATTGTTTCTTGCGTGGGAAACTCGGTTTAGGGGCAAAACCAAGAAGCCCCTCTTAATTAAAATAATTATACTTGTGTGCATTATATGAATTATGCAAAATTGATTTCATGATGTAGGCTAGAGGAGCTTGAAGGTATTAGAGTTTTTTCAATAGATTATTCATGATATATGTGCTCATAAAGACTATCTTTGATGATGACGAAAAACATGGTTGGGGATGTCAGTGTTAACAACATGGATCAGACTTATATGTGATCGCACAGGTCTGTGACACGCATTGACCTCATGGATAATGATATAGTTCAATCTTATATGTTATGAAATGCATGAACACTAATGGTGGTGACACATGATGGCATCGATGAATGCATACATTACTATTAATAATGTGTATCAACCTTGCAACATTGGAGGGTAATGAAATTGGTGGGCATTAGTGTTAAAAATACCATAGTCAAACTATAGGGGTCGAGAGATCTTAATCAAGCCATGGCGGTGAGCACAGTTAGGAATAAGTGATGGAGTCGTTGCAGTCAAGCAAAAATGGTTGAGTGAGTGTACAAGGATGTTGGATGTTAGAACCCATGGTGGATTTTTTTTTTTATGTGTGTGTCTACCGCATTTCTCAAAAGATTTCTATAAGAATGATTATATAAAACATTTAAGGAATAATATACCACCCTAAGGGGAAGTAATATTATCTTAAAATGAACCTAATCTTTCAGATGATAAAAATCTTTACGATTATGGGTCTACGAGAACTAGGGGTTTACCCCATACGAGGGTAAGATAGAGTTTAGTTTATTCTAGGTTTGGTATCCCTACATGGGCAAGCCCTCAGAAATAATTGTCTTTAAACTGTGACCCATAAAGAATACTCTCAATTAAATATTAATTACAGTTGCTCAGATTTCAATGATGAAAGTTTAGATTTTAAAGGTGAAGAATGGATCTAAGTTTAATTTTTTTTGAATAATTAAGCTCAGCAGTTGGTACATACAATCTAATTATGTTTTTTTTCAATCTTTTTCTAGTTTCAGAGTCTCTAAATTGTCTTATCATTGTCATTTAATTCATCTTTCCAAAAATATCTCTCTTTTAAATCATGAAAATGAATCATAGAAGATAGAAACTGCAAAGAAAGAAAAGACAACAAAAATTAACAAACAATTTAGAAGAACGAAGAGAACATTCATAAGATGATCCTCACGTAATATCAATGGACCCAAAAAACGGCCAACAATTTCTGACAACTTCATTGGGGATTTGTTTTTCTTCCATTTTTAATATGAGGTTTTATCTTCATACATCGATAGTGTGCCCATATCTCTTGTGGGTTAGACTGCAATTCTTTCGTTGGCATGCCTCACTCATTTCTTCCTTGAGTTGGTATAGTCAACTCCTTTTGGATTCTAGAACCTTCTGTTTACTCATCCTTAAGCAGGGAGGTTCTGGAGTCATCAAATTTTTAAAGTGGGTTAGCACCCAAATAGATGTTGATAAATTTAGAGTGATGAGCGAGCTCCCATAGGCGAATTCACTTTGAGGTCGGTCTCGATCTTGATTGGGTATGATGCCTTACTTTTGCCTTTTTCCTCCTTTTTGGTATGACTTGTTGATAACAAGTAAAATTAAAAGTCATTGTCTTAATTCTTCTCTGAAAAAATTCTAAACGAAGAAAAGTTCGTTAAATCTACACATTAACACATTAAAAAGTTTAAAATAAAACAAGGTCGAAATGAATGACTCTAAAATAAAACATAAATACACTTTAAAATGATAGCCAATTGGTAGGACAATTTCATCATTTTTCATACTTACTATGCCCAGAAATAAAGCATAGGATTCCATTGAAATTTTGAAGTTTTCAACTAACAAAAATAATGTCGTTCCCAAGCCTGACCTTCTTGTTCAACATGCATACTGACTAAAAAGCCCGCCACGTAGCATCAACAATCCAATTTGGGTTTGAGTTTGGTGAGGCAGAGGCTCTTCTCAGAAAAGCACCTTACATGATAGTGAAGATGGTTGTCTCCGAGGTTCAAGAGCCGTCTTCTGAGTTTGACCAACATTGTGGTTGACACACCTAAAATATATTTTATTTATAGACACATTTTTATATCTATTTTTGAGATATTGCACTTTAATGGAAGATATTTGTGTGTTTTTCTTTCAGGTACAAGTAAAAAGGTGAAAATTGCTAAAAGGAGTGAAAAAGGACCAATTTTGAAGCAAAATTGTGAAAATGGTGCAAAAGTGTTCGCCAGAGGCCACGCCCTTAAGCGCTAAAGGCAGTTATGTGACGATTTACGTCATTTTGCTGAATTTTGAAGGGATATTTGAGGCACTTATTGGCTAAAGAGGGTGATTATGTCCACTAGAAACAAAAGTATGATTAGAAGACTTATGAAAGGAGGTATCCTTTGGAGAATATATCGAATTGGGACACATTTTGAAGAGTTATCAAGGCACCACTTGGAGATTTATAAAAGAAGGATGTGCTTGAAAGTACTGGAAAGGGGGAGTTTTGAGAATTGTTAGAGATAGTTTTGGAGAGGTTTTTCAGGCACCACAAATTTACTTTATCCTTTTTTAGTTTTATTTAGAGAGAAGATTCAGGCACCACAAAATTTACTTTTTTTCCTTTTTGTTTTTAGTTTTATTTTGAGAGTTTAAAGTGATATACAGGAGAAGAGATTCAAAGGAACTTCAAGAGTTTAGTGGAGGATTTGAGATAAGTTTTTATCTTTTTTTTTAACTACAAGAAGAGATTCAAAGGAACTTCAAGAGTTTGGTGAAGGATTTGAGATAAGTTTTTATCTTTTTGTTAAAACATTTGGTTTTAATTGAGACTTCTTGTTGGTTTGACAATAATTTTNTGAGACTTCTTGTTGGTTTGACAATGATTTCTACTTTTAAACTAAACTGTGGTTTTGTTTTCTCCATGGATTTTGAGTAGTTTTCTTATCTTTCACTTTAAAATGATAAGTAATTAAAAGTGTTGGATGAAAGTTATGGAGATTATTGATATTTAAAGTTGGAAGAAGTTGTGATGATTTAAATCCATGTACTTCATTTACTTTTTTATTTGACTTATTTAATGTTAAAATTTGTTGTGAGAACATGTAAGAACTGGGCTGGTATTGTCTTAGTCAACAATTGGAAAGAATCACATGAGGTTGTATGAATGATAATGTAATTCATATGATCTAGTGCAAATAAATAAGGAAATAATCTTTGAGGGGTGTAGAGTTAAAGGACTTTAAAGTGAAAGGCTAAAGCCCCCAAATTGGTTTATTGTTTTAACATCTCATACAAGATGTTAGCCTTTAGGTAGAGGGAATCAAGAGAACTTTAGAGCGAGAGCTAATATCTTCCCTGTCTAGTCGGTCTTAATAACCATTCAAACTTTAAATTAGTCAATGTTATTTATAGCATCTTTAGTAAGAGTAAGAAATATTATTAATCCTATTTGACACAACACAATTTGCATACTTCCACAACAGAATTCCTATACTTATTACTGACTCAAGTTATCTTTTGAAGTTTTATTGTTTTGTCAAATTGTTAAAAATACAAAAAAAAAATTGAATTTTACCTACTGTGAAAATATTTATTGTTTAAATAATTGTCTTTTTAAAATAGAAGGTTTGTTGATAAATAGTGCATATTGCTTATTTTCCCTGTGGGTTAGATATTCAGGTCTTAATTAAAAGTCCTATATTACTTGATAACGATACGTATACATGAGTAGTATCCTTATATATATATATATATAAATTAAAAAGTTAAATTCTTACTTTCTTCTGGATCAAGTTTTTGGTTCTGTTGCAAAGTAAGGAAAAATAAGTGAAAAATATCATGACATTGTTATACTGTTAAATATAAATAGTCGCAAACAGTGGTCAGGACTTCCCTTCCCTTAAGAAGTTCAAAGTCAGCATCCCCCATTTTGACTGTCACTCTCGTTACCACAAAAAAAGTTCCTACTGTAAGCATAACTGTTACAGTGACATAGCTGAATTAACCATTACTGCACTAGCTGTCCCGCCAGCCAAAAGAAATGGAATTCTATACATGGATGATTCAATATATGTCTTCACCCCACCTCAATCTATTTTTGACATTGGGTCCCGCTCTAGGTCCGTGCCACTGACGTAATCTCATAGGAAGGACCGTAAGACAAGAGAATTAAGGGCTCAGAGAACACAAGATACTAAATTGGCTTTAGCAGACAACCCATCTATTGGAGAAGATAGAGCTACTGGAGGCCTCACTTCACCTTAAGGAGAGTAGGTTCCATCCTTTATCTGCGCTCCCGGAGAGGAGGGCACCTACCAAATTTCCTCCATGTTCCCACCCTTATCTCTCAAAAGTGGAAGGGGTGGAAAGAGGGAAAATGCTAATTCTCACACCCGAGTTTCCTCAATCTTTGAGAGATTGGCTTGAAAGGAGAAGTGTTTGTCACCAAAGTAATAAAAAAATGGGTTGTGTTGTATTTCCTAGGATGAGAGCATAAATTTTGAAGAAAGATGAGTTTGCTACACATCTTCATAGTCATAAGAAAGTGCCACCATACCATGTATCTGCCAAGCTCCGTCTGGAAGAACAAGTAGTCACAATTGCCATTGTTGTCAACGTCACCGATGTCAATACCAAAAAGTGAAAATCAGTCATGATTGACATCGAGATTATCATCTATCATTTCATATGGAGAGCTCCCAAGGTCAAGCAATGTCAAGAGAATGTCTGTCGTCGTATCCGACTCGATCACTAGGGGACATCCTTCCCTCCGCCATATTGATGCCATCAATGAGGTACTGATCCCGCTAGAATATAATTGTGTAAAATTTATAAAGTTGAATCCACTTTACAACAGTGCCAAAAACTTGATGTGGTATTTTATTAATAATAATGTTAAGCTCTTAAGATTGAGATTCTACGCAAGTATACATATCGTTATCAAATAATATAAGACTTGCTATTTAAGTCCCAAATATCAATCCCACGGGGAAGGTTTAAATTTGAAATGATAAATTAATAAGGAAATTCAAAAAAATCAAACAAAATTACTGTTACTAATTTCGAAAGTGTAAGATACTAACAAAACTAAATTATTAACTACTAGCAAAACTTAAATGCAGAGATTTAAAAATAGTAACTACTAAACTATGTTTATGTGATAATCTAATATGAACAAACATCTTTCCCACTACAATGAGTTTTTGGTAAAATGAGATGATATAAATGATTTAGATTTGTATTGTGGCAAAAGAGTAATTTTAATTCTCTACCCTGATTCAGTATTATAGAAAATCATTGGCTAATCTTAGGTTTAGTCCCTAAATCCGTGGCTAGGCTAGGAGGATACTGGCTCCCACTCAAGAGCTTCCACTTACCTTCCCCTGAATGCTAACTCTCGCTTTAGTTTTTAAACACTAAGATCAAATTGGGGATTTTTAGTCTGTCACCCAAAAAATACTCTAATTCTACACCCAACAAAGTATATTTCCCTATTTATTTGCACTTAATTCCATGAACAAAACACTCTTTTATGGACTTAAATGTGATTCTCACTATGTTGTATAACTCATACACCATTTCCTGGATTGTATGTTTCACAATCTATTTTAATAATTCAATTGGTCAGATCAAAAAGTAAATTAAGACCAAAGCTGAAAAACAATCACAAGTTTTTTTAAATTTTAACATTAGCGCATCCAAATTATTTCTTTATTTCACCACATCCCAGAGTAAAGGGAAAGATAAAGGAATCTACTCAGACTTCATGAGAAAGATACAATAAAATACAATTTTCATATATAAAAGAAAGTTCATACAATGATAATAAACATACAACACTTAACTGAAACTCTTTCTCAAAGCAAATTCTTTTGTAGCCTCTTCTTAGAAATGTAGGAAGAAGAAATCTCTCACTTCTCTTCCTCTCCAACACTTCTTAGAGAAGAATTCACACTTAAACTCACCACAAAAACTCAAAAATATAAAAATAATAACTAACTAGTGGTGTGGAATGGCGTGGAATGTAGGCGTGCGAAGAGGGAAACTGATTGAGTGGAAGAATGTGAAATGTTGCAAGGGGAGGGGGGTTCTGATGAAATTTCAGCCCTAAATTGAGCCTAGAGGGTGGCTCCCCAATAGGTGCATCCAAAAACTCTTCAAAAAGCATCCAAATTCATTGAATCTTTTAGAAATAGGGCCTGCACCGACACTGGTATCGTCGACGCCCATTTTGGTGCTGACGACCATTTAATTTAATCCACCTTCTCTGTAAAAGGGCGTCGCCGGCGCCCAGTCTGGTTCCATCAGCATTGAACATTTTTTTAAATTCACCATTTTGACTCCAAATTTCATGTTTTTTGCTTGAAGTCCTAAAAATCAACAACCTGCAATAAAACACAAAAAAATATCCATTAAAGTGTAATATCTCCAAAGATAAGTATAAAATTTTGGTTTAAAAATGCATATATTTTTTATGTATCAAAATCTCCCAAACTTAAATATTACTTGTTCTCGAGTAACTCTTTTACTATATAAAATTATGACTTATGGTAAAGATTTTAACTTCTAGATTTTCATATATTAGTTCACTAAATAGGATATCATCAATTAAGAAAATTTCAAAATAACTCTAGTTAATACTAAAGGCATAAGAATATCTAGCAGTCAAGTCTATGATTTTTGACCTCTATTTCTTTTCAAAGGAAAATTGCAAATTATTCATATTAAAGCCACTTAGAATATCCATATGAAAAAGAACTTCATGAAACTTTACTAGTAAATATACTAATACTGAAATATAAGTTTAGAAAATGTAGCCAAGCCTTCTTGTTTAAGTTGATTCAAGTGAAACTGATTTTTTAATTAGACATCTCAAGCTTCTCCTCACATTTATCTTCTTTTCTTTTCTTTTCCTTTTCTGTTCAGGATCATTTTCAATTCGTTTTCTTTTCTTTTCTTATCTTATCTTATCTTTTTTTTCTTTTTCTTATGTAAAGATTACTATATCTGGATAACTTTTAATGATTTTGAACTTCGATATCCTCTTCTTAAAGTTAAAAACTTTTCTCATTTCTTTACTTTATAAATTTATATTAGCTTTAAAAATCTTTCATAAAGTTTTAATCTTTTCTTCTTACATGAATCTCTAAGATTTTTAAAACTTCAAAAATACATATTCCTTTACTTTAAAATAGAAAAAACATAGTCTTATTCTATCATACCAAATATCTTAATCTATAAAATTAAACTCTATTATTTAAAAATTTTAACCTAAGTTTACTATATATTTAGAAACATAAATATATTTATCTAAAGTTACCCTCTAATACCAAAGGTCATGTTAAAATTTTAAAGTATTTTGAAAATATAACTAAAAGTTTCTTTTCTTCTAAAGAGAAAATTTTCTTTTCTGTCCCCCCCCCAAACTTAAATTTTTAAAATATTTTACATGAAAAAATGAAAAATAAAGGGTGAAAGAAAAAAAAATTAATTCATAAAGAAAAGACATACCTGTTGAAGATTCTGATCTGAAACTTAATTCTAAAATATTACAGGTGCTAATATGAAAAGCTACAAGACTTAAAACATTAAATAACACATAATATATATAAAAATTTGCTGAAAAAGAGTTAACTACAAATACATCCAACAAAGTACTAAAAACTATTAACTTCCAATAGTTTCACAAATCTACAGTACACAATACAATATATAATTAAAATAAAGCATCACGGTCCACAAACTAACAGTCTCAACAATAAATTATAACTTAACATAAAAATAAATAGAAATCTAACTAAAGCATCACCAATCATCGTCTTCTTCTTCTTCTTCCACATCCAAATTTTGCTGCTGATATGGAGTAAAAACAAAGTGAGTAGGAAACTGAACTGAGTGATCACCCTTCATATATTTGACAATTGCATCATCATAAGCATCATTATATTCAAACTTTTGTCGTATCAAATCATCATTGTGAGCATGTTTGGCCTCCATATTTTCTATTATATTATCCATTCTCAACATATCTCCCTGTTGGATCATCATCTCCTCCATAAGTTCCTGAATAGTAGGGGTGCTTGAAGTATTTGAAGTAGAAGGAATATCCCTGGTCCTACTTCTAGATCTCCATCTAACATGAGATCCATAAGTCTTTATATTGGCAGGCCCAATAGGTTTTAGAGATTCAATCCCTCCTCATCTTCTCTATAATGAACTTCTGTCTGTTCACATAGTGTGAAGATCGGTGCAGGGTGAGATAAACCATTAGTGGTCTCTCCTAAAGCAATAGATCGAGTATTCTTATAAATAATAGAGCTTACATTTATCCTCATCACCTGCTGGATACAGAAGTTCAAGATGGCTTTATCCTTTGTTACCTCACTATGATGGTTTGTTGGTATCATTCTTCCAGAAATAAAGTATTGTCATGCCTTAGATACTACATTTAACATAGAAAGAGGAAAGTTTACCTTAACTCCATTCTTCACCTTCCAGGTTCCTCTTCCATCAATAAGAAAAGAAATAACCTTATCCAAGGCCTCATTTGTTGTAGAAAATGATTTGTATTGACAGCTGTACAAATCTTCTAAATGATAAAATTCATTATTTTTTTTTGGAGTAAACTCCATCATTTTCTCTCAGACAAACACATAATCTTTAGAAGTCTCCTTGAAATTGGCATAGAACTCCATCACTACGCCAATAATCACCTTAACAGTAATATAACAAAAATTCTCCCACTACCGAGCATTGATTAATCTTTCAACTTCTTCGCCCAAATTTTTAAATACTCGATCTGGGATCACTTTTTTAGTTGTAAGTAGACTATTGAAGCAAATGTTGGCCTTGTAGTTGACAAACCTTTGATCATCAAAATTTTCTTTTCTCTTTCCTTTGCTCATTATATGTGTCATGGTAAATATAAGAAAATTTGACAAAATCAAAATAAATTCCCAAAATCAAAATATGGAACGTTTTAAATTTAAAGCTACTAAGTAAGAGTTCTTCGCCAAAGGATTTTCTCAAAATCTTCCAACAAAATCTCAAAATTTCGGATCTCGACAATGTAGGATAAATCCTTGGTGAAAATGAAAAATTTTGAGTTCAAAGTGGAGCTCTTACCTAGAGAAGATGAAATCCAAACTTTGTTTGCCTTAAAATCACCTCAAGTTAGAGCAATAGAAAGCCCTAGGTGCAAAAATCGGAGGTTAAAGGTGACTTAAAGGTTAAAAATGGCGTTTTACTGTGAAAATCAAGAATTTTAAGGGTGTTTGGGTCGGTTCGTGTCAAGGGCGCTGTCGGCACCCATGCAAGCACCGCCGACGCCCATGTAAGCGCTGCCGACGCTAGTGTCAAAAAAAGTTATATTTTGATTTTTTTAATTTTAATTTTCTCTCAATTTACTCCAAAGTTTATTTAGTCTTTTTGAACATTAATTTTCATCTAAAAATAATTCACAAGCAAATTCACAAACAACACCAAACTAACTTTTATATATGAAAATAAACTTTTTATAAATACATTTCTCTAATCACACTTCCACATCCTTAAAGCAAACTACATTATAATTCAAAGTTGAAAACAAGCCACAACACTGGAACACTAACACAAAACTATACACACAAATAGAGTTCTAAAGCAAAGTAAAATAAATCAAATTCACACAATTACATTAAAAACATAAGTATTTTAAACTAGTAAAAAAGTCCAACTTCTTCAATTATTCTATCTCTTCTTCAGTGCTTTCTCCTCCTCTAATATCTCCCATAGACTGTTAATAGACATACAAATTGTAGAAAGATCGGTACGGGAACTTATCAGTGAAATTTTCATCGATCCATCCATTTTCTTAAACATCTGTACCAATCCTGCTTCAACTGTTCCAATATGATCAAAGTTCTCCTTCATTCTCCAATCTAGGTGATTAAAAAGGTAGTTAAGATTTCCTATTGCATTCATAATACTCTGAAGTTCTCTTTCTATTTTCTTCATTCTCTTCTCCAAAGATATTGAACTTCCAACAACTGGTGGCATCAAAGGTGTTGAAGCATGTGATGAATGATCCAAACTAACATATAATGCTTCATTTCCATTCCCTATATAATTGCCATCAATAGGAATCATGGGCTCCCAAGGTAATAAAACTTTTTCCCAACTTTTATATGGAACTTGAGATTGACTGCAAAGTAGGAAAATGATAGAAGGATGACCAAGTCCCTATGTTGGCCCATTCATAATAATACCCATAATAAATTTGAAAATAATTGACCCCACATCAATGGGATTTTCCATTTGAATGCAATAGCTTAAAATGACACTTTCTTTTATAACTCTACTAATCTTCATGGTAGGGAGCAATTTTGTAGATATGAAGAAATGCCATTGTTTTGAAATTAGATTAAACAGTGAAACAGAGAAACTAATGTATCCCTCATCTCTGATTTCCCAATTATCATTCTCATCCGTCAGAAAATTATATATTTCTTGCATCATATCTCTCGTTGAGATAAAATTTGTATAATGACAGATTGAAACTTTTTCTCTCAATCTTAATTTACTTTCAATCGGCAATTGATTTGTTAAAATATGTTAAGTTTTACAACTAAAGTGAAGATTACATCCAAGATTTAGGGAGGTCAATGTCCTTGAAAGTTGGGTGCAAATAAATAGGGAAATAAAAATTACCGGGCGTAGAATTGGAGATTTTAGAGTGACAGACTAAAATCCTCAATTATGTCTTATCATTTGGGTGCTGAAGTGTAGATGTTAGCCATCAGGCAAGGGGAACGTGAGAGCTCCAAAGTGAGAGCCGGTATCCTCTCAGCCTAGCCACAGATTCAGTAACAAAGCATAGGATTAGTCAATGTTCTTTATGCTTGGTACAAAGGGTAAAAAATATGTATGCTCCTATTTGGCACAATATACTTTGAACTGATTCAATTTATCCATTCACTTAAATTTCTTGACAAGGAGCATGATATTTTTTTATATATTGAACTTCACATTAGAAACAATATTAGTAGAACTAGTTAATTAAGAGTTTATTAAAATTACATTTTTATTTCAATTGTCTATTAGTTACAAATATGTAATTTGAACTATATTGTTGTGATTAAGTATTATTTTTGTAAATCTTAGTTCGTAGTCTCTAATATTACTCCCTGTGGGATCGATATCCAGGACTCCATTAGAGCCATGTATTACTTGAGCGATACGTATACTTGCATTGATAAGTGTGACTTTGCAATTTTTGAATATTTTATACACATCTTTATCAAATCTATAACCGCTGTCAAGTTTTTTTGGCGCACGTTGCCGAGGATTTAAATCTTCTAGCAGTATCAAATTTTTGTATTTTTAAGCATATATAAAGTCGCTGTCACACAGAACTTGCTAACTCCTCTGCACAATGAATTTCTCAAAATGTGAACTTGGATAACTCAACCATGATTAACAAAGCCTCTCTCCTTGATTAGTCTCTTCTTCGTGATGACTTCATCGTATAATCTCTGTGTGTCAAAGTTGATAAACTTTTTTATATTAAAAACTCCATACCTTAAAGTATTTCTGGAATTGGAAGCTATGGAATTCAAAATTAGGAAGTTTCTGGACGTCCAAGGCAATTTTTAAGACTTTAAAAACACCTCTCGACGACTATTTAAGAGAAAAATCTCTCTAAAGTTTGCCAAAATAATTTTGCACGTGGAAAACTGTTCGGGACGCCGTTGGCACTCCCGATGATGCTATCAATGTGATGGTCCAATAGGCGGGTGCCGTCGATGCCCATTTTGGCGTCGTTAGACCCAGAGGCCAAATTCACGTCTATAACCTGTTTTGTTTGNCTTGCTCTCCCCTGAACGTGGTGGAATCTTCTAGAGCCCCTTTGATGACTCCTCATATTTGGACCTTCTCTACAGTCTTCCATCCTCTGTTCGTCTCTATGATTTCTCGAATGTGACGGAGCGTGACAACTAGCACTGTTGCTCTGCCTGATCCCCTGATGCCTACATTTTTAAAGCCAGTGGAAGTTTGATTTCCTATTCGTCAGATGGTTCTTTTGTTTCAGCCGAGTAATGATTTGAGCTTCTCATTTAGGGATTTTGTTAATTAAATTTAATTTTGACATCAAAAAATTAATTTTTTGATCAAGGAGTTCCAAGGGATTTAGCATGGCCATTCAAAAAATATATATATATTTTCAACCTTGCGGTGACTCTACATGTTTTTTAAAATCTATGCTTAAGATTTTGTGGTATATATATAAAAGTTTAGCATTTAATCTTTCATCAATAAATTATTGTTGATTTCAGGAAAATTCATATAAAATATTCGTTTGATAAAATTTATATAAGAGAATTAAAAAGAAATAATGACAATTAAAATAAGATTATGATAAAATTATAAGCAAAAAATTATGTACAAAAATTATAAGACTTCATGAAACATGCATTGGGGATGGATGAGGATGGAGATTCGTAAAACAAGCACAGATTGATTGTGGTAAAATTTAAGTGGTCAATTGAATTCTTTGTTATTTTAAAAGTTTAACTTTGTTTTATGTTTCTCATTCGCAATATGTATTGTACATTTCTTTCAGGGAAAGAGTTGGATCCTAAAATGTCAATTGATTCACACATCAAGGGAGGAGCTAAGGAAGAAATAGAGAAGGGAGGAGAAGGGATTGAAGAGGGAATGTGATGAACTCTTTCAAAAATTGCTAAAAACATGATCCATCCCTCTTGCATTAATTCTGCCCTTCACATATATGAGATTTTTTCTATATAATGCATGAATAATGATTATATTTAAATCTCTAGTGATCTCAAGTTGTTACCCTTTGTCGTATTCTAACCATGATGTATATTTAATATTATCTTTGATGGGTTGTCATCCAATGTACCGTATTTCTCCTGTCATTCTATGTGCACTTATCGGGTCACATTTCTTGGGTTTTTTTTCCATCTTTTGGTCTAAAACCAATTTATCTTCGGTGTGAGTAGGTTCTCCCCCAATAGGGTTGATCTAAAGTGGCGAAGTGACTCGTGGTATCGTCGCCGATCAGCCCCCTCTCTAATTTAACTTATAAAAGGGTGTCCATCTAATGTATGTAATTGATGGTGCAAGTTCAATATCATTTAAATAGTGGTTCATACCTGGCAACTTTTATAGTTTTTTTTTTTTGACACGTCATGGGGAGTAGTTTACCCTAAACAACTTTTAATGTCTTCAAAATCATTTCGAGTTCATTTGAATTTATTATGTTGTTAAATCAATCATTCAAAGTTAAATTCATATTTAGTAGTGATATTCTAACTTGTGTTCAATGAATCTTGATGATTTAATTATCCCATGAGCGCGTTACTTAGGTATTCACTTGATGTTCTATTTATGAATTATGTAAGTGGATGCCCTTAGGGGCAAGCTAAATTATTAAGGATCTTGTGCTTATGATTAAATTTGGGCTTGTAGTGCTTTGAAGGTATTCATGATTAGTTATGTTTCCTTTTCTAAACTTCATTAAACAAATTCAGATTAGGCATAATTCACTACTAAGCCCTCAAGTTTTCAGGATAAAATTGCAATAATCAAAATGTTTGGTTAGATGGATTTAATGCTTATTAAAAAATCGTACTTATCATCTAATCACCGATTAGGGGCTTCAAATGAGTAAATTTTCATCTTTTTAGCTCAAGCCCACTACCTTAGGATCATCGAATTAGACCAACTTCCAAGTGACAATAATTTAGGAAAATTATAATTTTACCATTGTTACAGAAAAAACTGATGAGTTGGTTTCTACCTTTTAAACACTTATGTTTCAAACACCTAAGAGAGATCATTATGATCAATATTACCCATTTATCGTTTCACTTAGCCTAAATTTTAATTAGGGCATCAAAATCCCATAATTACCATATTTCCCCTAGGGCTCTCCACTTCATAATTCCTTAAATTTAACTCAAATGACTTTTACATTTTCTTAGTGCTTCACTCATGTGTCAATTAAAATATCATCAAAGAAATTATAATTTTCTAATTTTTATTTAATTTTTATCAATTATTTTTACTCAAAAATAGGGATTTTCAATGTTAATTCATTTAATTAATAAAAGTGAAGTTTATGTTCTTAGGAAAATTATTGGAGGTTGACCTGGGTCGGAAGACCACTTTGACTAAACTTCATGAATTTTTAAAATATATTCTAATTATTATAATTATTTTTTTATTTTGATGGCTAGTTAAATATAAAACATAATATAATCTTAAAAATTATTTTAATATTTTTCTTTAGTCCCTTTGAGTTCAGAGAACTCAGAAAAATAAACTTTATATTTTTGTGGTTTTTATTTTATTTATTCTAATTATTTTAATGCAAAACTAAAGAAAATACATTTTTGGCATTTAAAAATACATAACTATATTAGGAAAATTAAGAAATATATTTAAGTGGTCCCAAGTGATCAGGGAATAATTTGTGACATTTTGATGCATTTTTGTATTTTTGTGATTTTTAATTATTTTTAAATTGAAAAATAACTCAAAAATGAAAATTTTATTTTAACATCAATTTTATTTTTCTTAAGTGCTATTGGCCATAAGGATTATTCCAAACCACCTTTTATGTTCTTCTGAATTATATTTTATTTATTATAATTATTTTAGTGCAGAAATCTCTTTTATCTTGCAAAATAGACTTTGATATTAAAGACAATTCAAACGAGTTTCAAATTTTTACAGTGACTTTTATCTATTCATTATCTTTAATGTGGACTAATGTTTATGAATTTTTGGGTTATATTTTATTTTCTTAATTTTCTAATGGTTTTAATTATTTAATTACATAAGACAATACACTTAATTATTTAAACCCATTTTATATTTTTCCTAAGGTTCTCTAACCACAGTAAACCTACCAAAGCAAGTCCCATATTTTTTAGATTTACATTTTAATTTTTACAATTATTTAATTGGAACAAAAGCACCTAAGATGTAAAATCAGGGCTTTTAATCTTAGGGGTGTCCCTTGACTTTGTGAAAATCATAGGACACTCCTAATCACATGAAGACCAAACCCTCCAAATTTCATATCATGATGATTAATATTTAATTATTTATGATTAAAATAAGCTCTGGAGTATTTATATAATTAAAAATAAAATACCTGACAAATAATTTTAATTCTTGGTTCATAATATTCTCTTTTGTTCACTAAGCACAATAGTATTTTTATTTTATTTTTATAATTTTTATACACCAAGTTATGCATTTTTAAAGTTTCTAAATTATTTTAAATAAAAATGCCCTATTTTTCTACTTATCCGTGCGGCGGCCACACAATCCTTGGCAGCTCCGAACTTTCTACGTGGCACACTTCCATTCGACGCTGCCATCCACGTCCGTGTTGACTCGGCCCTTGCTTTAAGTTCTAAAGGTTCATTTGATGCCTCCTCCATAACTTGAAGGTCTTTTCAATTTCACATGCATAGATATAAGGAGAATGCATGAATTCAGCTTCACTTCCGCATACTCCAAAAAATAGAAAGAAGTTCATTTCAATTCCACATGCTTGGAAATAAAGAGAATAAAATGACTTCATTTTTACATGCTTGAGGACATTACGGAAACACTTGAATGGAACTTCACTTGCATATGTTTAAAGTCAAAAGAAGAACACTTAAATAAAACTTTACTTGCACATGCTTAAAGACATAACTGAAATGCATGAAAGACAGTTACTTTCAAATGCTTAAAGACATAAGGAAAACCAAATGCATAGGTCAATTCATTTTCACATGCTTAAAAACATAAGGGAAACACATGAATAGGATTTCACTTTCATATTCTTAGACATAAGAAGAACACATGTAGTTTACTTAAATTTCACATACATAGAGAGAATACAAGAAGTCAATTTTATTTCTCATTCATATAGACATACAAAACACATATAGATAAGGCTTCACTTGCACATTCTTAGACCTAAGAAGAAAACATATAGGTTGTTTAACTTTGACATACATCAAGAGAATACATGAAGTTACTTTAAATCACATACATAGAGACACAAGAAATACATATGGATAAGGTTTTACTTGCAAGTGAATATTGCATGTAGAATATAAAATAAAGTTCATGAAGGTACAAATAGAGAAAACACATACAACAATTTACATGGAGCAAATTACATGTAAGGGAGGTAAACCACATAGATGATTTCCATGTATAGTAAGTTAAATTTGCATCGGAAAACATTATGAAAGTGAACATTATGTGAATGAAAGTGCCTAAATAGAGATTATTTTAAAGTTATATGAGAAAAATGTGGGAGATAAACATCAAATAAAAATAACTATATAGAGAATCAATGGAAAGTGCACTGTGTGAAGAGGAAAAGAAGAAAAAAGAAGAAGATAAAGAAGAAAGAGATGAAGTATGTTGATCAGTAGAAGAAAAAGATGGAAAAAGAAGAGATATGGAAAAGAAAGTGCAGATGAAAAGTGTGGAGAAGAAAAAGCGTGGAAGAAGAAGATAATGAATCGAGAAGCAGTACTAAAGATGAAGAAAGTGGACGAAGAAGAAATATAACTTTGGTAGCTCTACTACAGTAACTATAGTCATCAATTACGGCTTCTAAATTAAATTATAACTTCTATAGCCAACTTGGATATTATAGCCCCATCACGACTATTATAGATAGAGTGCTGAAGTTACAATCTAAATTTTATGTAGAGATTATAAATGTTGAGTTATTTCAAATGAGTTATTATTTTTTCATCTTGTAATCTCTTATTCCCTAAACTAAGTAAAGAGTTGACTTCTATTCTCACAATTACATAGTAAGTTATTTTAACAGTGCCAAGTCTTGTGTTATTTTTTCTTTTTAGGGGGGCTTTTTGTGTATAAAAATCAGGTATCTTATCTCATATTTTTTTTTATTTGTGTGTTAAATTTTTGTGCATTAGTAAGACTTTAATTTGTCTCTCTAGCACTGTGAATTTTGTAATAGATACATACAATTCTATATATATATATATATATATATATATATATATNATATACATATATATATATAGATATATATTTATATATATATATATCCTTATTTATTTATACTAAATAATACATATAACTTCTAGGCAACTTCTCGGAGACCAAGTACAGTAGTAATTAATTTCTAGAGTTCTGCTGTAAACTTTTACGTATTTATATGACCAATGATTACAGGTTCATAATAATCAGAAGGGAATTGATCGCAACTTTTTTCTCATACAGATAGCCTAGTAATATTTTTTTAAGTCCTGTAATGTAGCTGAGGTGATCTGTTGTTAACCTCAGGTNACAGGTTCATAATAATCAGAAGGGAATTGATCGCAACTTTTTTCTCATACAGATAGCCTAGTAATATTTTTTAAGTCCTGTAATGTATTGGACTTCTCAAAGCTGAGGTGATCCCTTGTTAACCTCAGGAATAGTCCAACTGTTTTTAATCTAACGTGAAGAAATAAAATAGCCTGATCAGTATGAACGCCATGCTGGTGTGACTATTAATCTAATACTTAGTTTTAATTTCACCCAAATCATTTTTGTTTGGTTAGGAAATATACAGTAGGTTTAGCCTCATCGTAGAGATTTCCTGCTCTCTGATTAAGACATGAAGAAAGAGCCACTCGCTATTGGCCTTGTAATTATAGAAATCACTATGATTCATGGCAATCATGGAAGCTGGGCATTTTATCCAACCCGACATATTAGCTCTGAGATTAAATTTTTGCAGGTTCAGATTTTGTCTAATGTGTTTGATGACTTTTTATTGCATATGGACACTGGATGTAAATTTGTGTCTAGTATCCGATTAGAACCTTCCAAAAAAATTGATAGGTCCCGCTCTAAAAAAATAAAAAAAACAAAAAGATATATTCTTGTGGTCCTGACTGGACATCAAATACAAATTTGAGTCTAGTGTCCGTACGCAATAAAAATCTCGTGTTTGATAGATGACACGAATCAATAAAAATTATTAGATATAAGAATCTCTATTTGAAATATATTTAAAACCTTAATGTTATTCAACCTTAGACCACTATTATGAAAAGTAGTTTCATTGGAAATTTTGGAATGCTTTAAAAGCAGTTTTAAATCGCGGCACAAGTACTGTAGCTGTAATCCACTGCAAAGCCCTTTGCGGCAGCTTTGTAATTATTGGAGAAGACATTTTGTAGCAGTTATAATTGCAGCTGATTTATAACGTCAGTTTTATTTGTAATATTGTTATAGTGTAGCGGTTAGAATTGATGAAAATTTCATATTAATCATTATTTAAATTGCCGGAGATGTGGTCTTTTACCAGCCACCTATCGCAAGATTAAGCCCAAGGATTCACCTTAATTGACACAAGAATCACAAATTGGCCTGCATTTCAAAGCGAACAATTTTCAGTACAAATTTAGGCAACTTATTTACTACTAAAATGCGAATAGAAGTTTTAGAACCTTTTGGAAGTTGA